>UXGD01001149.1:0-39201 GCA_900474315.1 Torymus auratus | reverse complement strand
CTAGAGAAATTATATCCCATTATATATGTATATACTTTGTGTACATAGATCTGTCGTACAAATAGCAGAGGCGTATATATATTACGATCAATACATTTCCTATCAAAACCATACGTAAAGTTATAAACAAGTACTAATTATACATAAATTTAGCAATCTTCCCACAAGTTTACATACACCTACACCTTATTAATTCACATACACCATTACTCATGATTTCGCGCACCCTGTGCTACCGCCTTCCGACAAATTCCCATATTGATCCGCAATAATTCACGCTCCTACTCCGCTACTCTCCACGCGCTCCTTATTTCACGCGCCGCGCCGGCGCCGCATCCGCGTGGTACTGCACTGCACACGCGGACTCCTCTTTTTCCCAGAAGGAACATTCCTCGCAAAGTTTATTCGCCCTAAAAGGAAACTGATATACGTCTCGCGAAGCGCGCAGTCTCGATACACGCGCAAGCGCGCGAAGTATCGCGATAAATCTGAATCCTAGCTCTCTTCGCTCTCGGCGCGCATGAGCTACTTACATGTCCGCGCGCGCGCGCCTCCCGCGCAAAGTGTAAGCATGTTTTCTCCGAAAACCCGAGCGCGAGATGACGGATATAGGGGCAGCTAATGGATTAAGAATGTCGAGGGTTTTTCTGAGTGAGGCGAATTTCGGAGCGTTTTGTACGTAAGTAATGGCGTCTATATTGAATTGGTGGAGGGACACGTTGATGTCGTATTTTGAAAACGAAAATCGGATAGTTTGGTAAATTTAACTTCCATTAGTCGCGGCCGGCTGGGAATCCATTATCAGAGAGCAGTATTTTCAATAAACATACAAATAATCTCTAGTTTGACGTAGCTGACATGGTTTCGGACCTGATAATAATCAGAGGTAGTATATACAAGAGGTGAAAATATTGATTTTGTTAAACGATTAATTTTATAAAGGATATTGCGTCGAACAGTAAAAGCTCTCATTAAAATTCGGATTTGTATAATTTACATCGATGTGGATTAAACGAATAAGGATATTTACTATCCGTAAATTATTTGTGACTTTTGCATAAAGTTCACGTGTAATCCAGCATTTGCTTGTATATACGCATTATTCACGCACAAAATATTAAGGGTAATGCAATGAAAATGATTTACAACCTGCGACATTAAATTCGAATGTAACAGTCAAATATGAATAGATAATTTTGACGAAATAAATGCGCTTTACAAACTATAATAAAAATTAAAAAGTTTCTTATTAAATTGGGTTTATATGCAATATATAACTTTATTTAGACTAGCTTTTAGCCTTTCATAAAAGAACAAAACGCCATTTTGTTTTATATATTTTCCAGAGATCTGAATTTTATTTGTATTGGTTTCGAGCGAAACATAAAAAGCTTAAAGCGCACTAAACTTTTTACATCGCTTTATGGAGAAAAGTCACTTATTACATACACATAGTACAGTATATCAAACATTCTTCACTACATTTAAGTTTACAGCGAAATTTTATTATAATATCTCAGTTTCCTCGGTACTCTACTTCCCAATACACTTTAAAACTTATCAGACAATTTTTTAACCTTTATATATATATTTACATCCAAGCCAACGGTGCAAACACCATAAATCGATGTTACGTAGTAAAAGCAATATTAACGATTGTCGTCACCTGTTATCACTAGCAACGACAAATTTTAAAACAATGACAACAACAACAAAAAAACTTCCCCCTTAAAATTAGATTCCAGCGCCTTTTTCAAACTCCCGCCGAAGCGCGCCGCTCGCAAAACTTTCCTCTGCAAAGAGAGACTCGCCAGCGCGCGAAACAAGCAAAGCTGCTCCATAAAGGCCACTGATCAGCGTTATATAGAGAAACGAGAACGGCAGAGAACCCGGGGAAATTGAAAATTTGCCACGTGCTCGCGGTACTTTCGAACTCCCGAGCGTATTTTACATCAAAAAGTGTCATTGTCGTCGTCCACGTACAAAGTACTCGCGCTGATTAATAATACACAGGCCGAGGGAACGCTTGGATATATCCACCGCCGTCGCTGTTGCCGTAGTCTCTATAACGTAGTTTGCGCGTGGAGAGTGGGCCGCACGCTGCACTTTGACGCCGGCAATTTTATCAAGGCACACGCATAGAGAGAGGGAGAGACACGCGCAAGAGTGAGAGGACGTCGGGTAAACAAGAGGCCGAGTTGACACGGGGAAAGCTCTCGCCTATCTTCGGAATGTTGCGCGCTGTATATATAGCTGTATACACACGCGTTGGTTATTATCGCGGCGGTGGTCGTGCGCTAATCACGAGGCGATACAAGCAGGCGACGACGCGTAAAAAGCTGTGCGAGAGCAGCGCTTTTTCCTACTATACACGTGGGTGAGGGGGAAAAATGCTATTTCCGTAAGGCCGAGAGTGGGCTTTCATCGCGCAATTTTTGCCGATTGCGAAGTTCGCGCGCGGGCTTTTTGAAAACGCAATTTGCCTGTCCATTTCGTTTGTAACTAAATGCAATTGAAAGCGCGATTTGATTTCGAGAGCCGAGAGAGAGAGAGAGACCCGTCGTTGCACACTGTTTACCCTTGCGGATCCCCCCTGCAGTTTTTGCAAACTCCAATCAATTTCGTGTCGCGCAATTTTTTCGAAAAGCTGTGAATTACTTTTTGCATGCTATTATGGAGCTGTGCGACCGCGAGGTGACAAGTGTTTTTCAACGAATCACAATGGTTCCTGATTAGAATGTATAACGAACTATTCGTGCTTTTGTTAATTAGGAGATTGTCTTTTTATATAACGTTCTAATTTATTTTTTCACTTGTAAAACTATGCAATAGCACAATCGTCTCTTGAACTTGAATGGCTTTGTGATGGCGTTATCTGTGACAACTGCTACGTGCTCTATATTTTAGATAAAAAAGCAATAAACGTCGATATCCTGAAATCGGTATATTATCCAATATTAATTCGTTCCAGATTAGATGATCTAATTAGATTTAAATCGGCCCCTGCAAATTTCATTGTCGTTTAATGTACTACGTAATGTAATTATCTAAGTGTCCTTACTGTTTTAATCGAATACTTATTATTTAAGAGCTTATTCCATATAAGATTATTGGAAACTAATTATACGATTATGATCGAATCAAATAAATAATAGCTATAACAGTGAATTTCCATTAATCTAATCTGGGTTTTATACGTAACAATAAAATGGGATGATTGAGTTTAAACCTTTATTCCAAAACTTCCATAATGGAAACATTCCAGAAATACGTAGCGCTCCGAAGGCAAATATTTACAAACACTTCAAAAATGCGACTCTATAATATATTATTAAAAAGTTACAAACTCGTTCATTAAAGAAGTAAAACTTTTATTTATCGGGTATTAAAAATAATTATTCTTCCAGTTGCATAACGGCAGCTGAATCCGCTAGGAATCTTTTCGTTAACAACCTCTTGACATCCTCGGCGCTTTCTCCAACTCTTAGCATTTCATGAATTTGTATCATTTTCAATTATTCTCTCGGCTTTCGCTGTAAATGGTCCTCAATACTTTCGCTAAGTTATGCCGAGTGTTTGAGCAACTCCCGTGAAGTGCGTGTCGCCCATTCAATTCCACACCTGCTTCTCATCCCACATTTTAACGAATTTAATTTCTCTCCATAGTATAATTCGACACGACCGCGCGTTAATTCGCTTTCAGCTTTTTCCTCATATAAACTTCGGTTTTAGCTGATTAGACTTTTCCAACTGAATTGTCAAACGTTGGCGTTGACTTAGCGCGCGCTCGCCACTTCAACATCCGACCATTTTCACTGCCGCAACTCCTTCGCGAGAGTTTCAAGATCCTCGACCTTCGACACCATTGGCTTTTCAAGACTCTCTCGCCGTCGTCTTCCCAGAGAACACATTGTGGTGCTGCACTACTCGCACTCTCCCCTCCCCTGTCCTCTTGGAATTCAGTATACATAAGTAACGTACTTTCCGAGGAAGTAATGGGAAATTTGGAATTCGATGTTGGTTTTAAACTAAATTAATGGTTTAGTGAAAAACACTTGTATTTAAATAATGCTGGAAAATAAGTTATTAAAACCATTAGGTACTTTGAACTATTTTAATTTGTGTTGTTGAACATGGAATGTTGTAACTGGAATTATACTAGTATTTCGAAGCAAATTCGAAATTTTCAAGTATAAATTAGCTCACATCCAGCTCAACGTTCATCAGATCAAACACAGCATTTAGTTTCAAATTCAGTATAACCTCATTTACCTTTACCCATGCAGCGTGTTGTTAACTTGTTCCAGTGTTACAATTGTTTTTTGATCAAACATGTAGCTCCATTATTCCTCAATTAATCTGACTTCACGCGTCAATCCCAGTATCACTTTCCGTTCAACGTAAAATACACATCATATACGTAAAAGCTCGCGAACTGAAAAGCTCCGCAATTAAACGCAACCAAATCCAAAACTGGTTACACAATAACAAAAACAACGCCATACCGAAGGAAACAACCTATGTGAGCTCGCGCACGTAGACAGCGCGCACTGATGGAACTCGGTCTATATATTCGACTTATTAATTGGCGCTTCCGCTCTGTATTTACGCACGTGCAAGGCATCGGCAGAGATGGATTTATTTTCCTCCTTCACAGAAGATCACGCGCAGCCCGCGATATATATAACCCAAACAGTCCGCGCGGTATATACTGGCAGCAGCTGCGCCCGATATGTGTTTGATCGCGCGCGATCGATTTATATATATTTCGACGTCACACGCTCTCACAGTCATTGACATTTTTGCCGATATACATATATCGCGGATGCTCAAAGGAAGATTACAACACAAAGTTCGTTATACGCGGTGTCTCCTGTATGATACAGTGTTGTAGCTGGTGTAGCGAAATTATAACGACACTCGGCGGCAGCTATATAATGGGCTTTTATGGATGTGCATCGCGATACGGTGACGCTTTTTCCGTTTTGCTCTTTCATGACTGTATAGTTTGTTTTACGTCTGCCCGGTGTAGGTGTGTGTATACACAAGCGATCTTCGGCTAATATATCGTTTAATGAAAATACTTTGACGTCAATGCAATCGCCCAGCGTAACATTGTTGTCGATCGTAATGTATAATGCACCCTCCGACCCCATTTGCCAGCCTCCAATGAGTCGAAAGTTATTATCGGCCTTTTACTACTACTTGCTCGCCGGTAAATGTGCCGTCATATACCTACTTTTTATTTGTTTTGATAAATTAAAATTTCATGTTTTCACGCGAAGTGTGTTCTAGGAAATTTAATTTACCGCGCCTTTGAACATCAACTTTTTTAATAAATATACGGTTTTCGAAATTCTAAGTACAGGTACTGGTTGTAAATTAAACGAAATTAGATTTAACACTGATACTCTTAACTAACCTGTTATAAAACGTAAATGAAACGTTATTGTCCAGATGGTAGACAATGCTTGTATAAAATGTATAGTGTCCAACGCCGGACATCCTACGTTTCTAGTTTTCACTACTATAAATAGCCATTACCCTAAAGTTGAATTAAGTTGCTTCATTATGAGTGGTAGACTAATATTACTCTCTTCGCGCTTGTCGCTGCTAAATATTACATACAAGCCACGTGTTGAATGTTCGCGCCAACTAAAATG
This sequence comes from Torymus auratus, assembly GCA_900474315.1. Classification (NCBI taxonomy): domain Eukaryota; kingdom Metazoa; phylum Arthropoda; class Insecta; order Hymenoptera; family Torymidae; genus Torymus; species Torymus auratus. The sequence continues at coordinate 33,538 of UXGD01001149.1, read as the reverse complement.
TCACTTTGAAATTTCATCTTATTACTCTCGTGGAAATTGTACAAACCTATAACTTTCTTTATGTCAAATTGAAAATGATGACACTCGGTACAATTAACATTTTACATAAAAAAATATTTCATCGTCCATTGTCACTTCATTTGTATAAAATTTGACATTTATAGGCAAAACTTTACGACAATCTGTAGATAACGATTATAATATTACATTCGCACGAAAAAATCTACTAGTTTTTATTAAATAAAAACAAAAATTCGAACTTTACTTCAACAACCCATTTTATTCTTCACCAATTGCTTGGTCTAGACTCACGACACAAACTAGTCCCGCACATACAGCTCGTCATTAACTTCACAAACAGAACGTATCGAGCCAACCTATATACAGACATCGTCACACACTCGTCGTTCGAAAACCCTATTTTTTTATCCTCCTTTCGAAAAGCCACCTCTCACCACTCATGTTTCCTCCTCTCTCCCACGAGAACGCCGACGGATCATAAAAATTCGTTACACACCAAGCGTGCAACACCTCGGCCACGCATTCACGCGTCTATATAAATTTCACGCGCGCATTCCATTGCATCGGCAAGCGAGAGGAAAAGAGTAAAAGTAAAAGCGTGCTCCCACACGAGAACGAGAAAGAGCGATCATCATCCCGCGCGCGCGTGTGCACACGAAGCAGCAGCCTCTTTCTCTCTCTCTAGAAACCAGTTTCGGAAAAAACGGCCTGACAATCGAAGGACCCTGACCCGATTGCAGCGCCAGCCTGGCGCACGCACGCCGCGCCAATGTCTCGTTATCGTTCTCGCGCACTCTGTATACGCTTTTTCCGTTTTCGTGCTCCCTCTCTTCCTCTCCTCGCGCGAAATCCATTGTTCTCCGGTTTCCACTCGCGCGTGATGTGCGATATAGAGATAGCTGCGCGTCGATGATGATGATAATGATGAACTTGGTGTTCAAGGAGGATGCTAATAACGCGCGAGGTCTCTCGTATCACACGTCTCACAATACACAATATGTATATATGTCGTGTAAATATTTTTGATAATTGATTTTTATCGAAATTTGTATATACAACCTGCAAAGTTGATTTTCGAGTTCTATGTCGCAAAAAGTTGAAATAATTTCAGGTTTGATACATAAGGATCTTAATTATAAGAATTTGTATATTCTTATGCAAATTTCAGGTCCCCGTAACGCGAGATTTATTTCCCTCGAGAGCCGAAATGACATCTACATAAAAACCCGTACGTGACGCACTACGACGCGCTCGCGCGCTTTAAGCCGGATACTTCTAATTGTCCAGAGACGCTACCAGCGGCTACTTGAAAAGAGAGAGAGAGATAGAAAAAAAGACGAATTAATTATATTATCAGGAATTTAATTTTCTCAATTTATTCCACTTATATTATCGCCTCCTAAATTTCCTTCGATTCGCACTCATACACGCGCACTTTGTCGAATAAATAACGGCTCGCCGCCGCGACGCGGCTATCTGTTTATCCAATAGTGCTATCGCAACTGAAAAATCAAGCACGAGGAAGATGACTAACCGATAGCGTGGCACGGGCTCGCGCGACAAAGATACACATAGTTACACTTTCCCGGGCGAAAAAAATTGCAATTTTCTTGTCGCGAAGTAAAAAGCGAGATACTCTCTCCTCTCTCTCTCATTAAAAGTTTGAGCGCAAATAAAAAGAGAAAAAAGGTGACCTGCGCGGAGAACGAGAGTGAGCGAGATAAGAGAGCCGCGCGATGAAGATATAGACGATGCGCGCGTCGAGACGGCGACGACTGTACGGCGACGACACCTCTCTCTCTCAATGAAAGTAATTAAGGGCACCGATGATGGATACGCGTGGATATGTCCGCTGCTCCGCAGGATATTAACTATTACGCTCGTGGACTTGCGTGCGTGAGCTTTCTTTGAGTCGGCTGCTTGGCGCCTGTATATACGTGTGCGCGAGATGAAAAGCCTCTGTCGTCGTGTTTTCGATGCTGGTGTGGCGATTGATTAAACGCTCGCGAAAAGTTTGCGTTTCGGAGAACACCGCGCTTGAAGGTGCGTCACGTGTGTATATAGAATTTTTCTAGATTATTCCGTGATAATTAACAAGCGAATAAAAATATTGGAGAAACGAGTCAACAAATGTTTTTCATATAATTAGGGAAGATTACTGGCGCTTCTGCGCAGCTCTCTCGTGATGTATAATCAATGCTTGATTGATGGAAGGAGAGATATAGAGGCGAGGCTACGCGACGCGCGAGTTCTATATAGCGTATTATATAGACGTTATCGTCATATTGTAAACTTATTTTCAATAGCGAGAAAAAGACAAACGATATCGGGACGTAAATCATCGGCGCGCCGCGCGATTGTGAACTCTTTCCTGACATATTCTGGAAGCGATAAGTAGTGTTAAACATTGATAAGAGTGTGTATAACATAATGAGAAAATTCAGAGAGATAATCTGATTTATTGAAAAATCGCGAGGCGTAAATCATTTTTTTTTCTTTTTTACGATTTTTCGTTAAAAATTTATAATCACACGTTGATGTCACAGATGTGTGGTAATAATATTCAGAGAGATGATTCAATTTCAAAACACGAAATTCAGCAGTTTGCGGAGATATGGTAGCTTGAAGAAATGGGAAAAACAGATGGATAAGGAAAAGTTTTTTTTAGTACTAAAATGTTATTTTACTACGAGATGGCGATCAAGTTAGCGAAGATTGTAAGAAGATATTATTACACACTATAAATCATACATGGAGGGCTTTAATGTGCATTTAAACCAAAGTGTTACATTACCACGCATTATCGTATGATAATGGAAAAACTATAGGGCCTGTATGGGGAATTTGAGCCATGTGATATGAAGCGACACATAGGTTTTTGGGACCTTATACCAAAGTTAAAGAACTTTAATGATATTGCTTTTCTTCTTGTCAGCCGTAATCAATTACACCTGCTATATATCTTGCTAAAGAGCTTACAGATGATAAATCTTTCATTATCTTACTACTATATAAAAGGACTGTCCTTTTTTCGTTTAGAACCTCTAACCGCGAAAACTAATGAACCAATCATGTTCCCCGGAAGATTTAGTAATAATAAAATTTACCGATTATCCATTAAAATGTTAATATGTTATGAAAAAGTGATTTATGATAGTTGAATCCCCGTAAACGGTATGAGAATCCTCGTCGCGCATGCGCTCTTACCGCCTGCTAAGCCTGTATATCCTGTATGTACTGCTAGAGTATAGTTGAAGAATCACCCACTAGATGGCGAGTGCCATTTCACAAGAGAGTTGGCTGTAAGATGAGCTCAACTACTTACCTACAGCATCTGTCTTGATTTTAATCAAGGAATTTATTGTACGTAATCATTTTTTTGCTAATATATCATATTATATATTTAATCACGTTTTGTGTTAAATAACCAAATCGACTAACAAAATGTAGAGTTACATATAAAAGAACATATTTTAAAAATTTTTCGTCGGAATATAGAAAAAAAACAAAAAAACAAAACACGTTTTCCACTCATCGTCATTTTAAAAATTTGTCTAGCTAATGTTAGGCTATATGTTCATCTCGAGGCCGTTAACAACCCTTATCAAAAATATCGAAAATATCGAAAATTTATTTTCGAAGAATGAAAAGGAATGACACAAAGAAGCAGATTTATGGATCGATAAAGAATGTTCTTTTCGTAAATTAAATGCACTTGAATTAATAAAACCTATAAAAATACAAGCTCAAAGTATAAACTTGAACTATTCTTGGCACGGAAGCGTTTCAAAATAAATAATTATAGCTAAAAATACGGTGAACAAGTTGTTTGAAAAATCCGTATTTTTCAGAACGACAATGCGAGGCAGCCTTTCACGCGAGAGGAAGAGAGACAAGGCGCGCAGGCAAGCGTACACTGGGCAAATGAAAAGTTTCAGAGGCGAGCTGCTGCTGCTGCTGCTGCTGCATCTTTGCCTCATGCTAAGGTAAGGTTCAGAGGAGAAAGAGAGAGAGATAAAGACGGGAAGGTCGTTGCCGATGATTCCAAGCCGAAAGAAAGCGAGACCGGCAGTAAGGATGAATGCCCAGAATGTGTAACTGTGCGGCGGATATAAGGAGGAAAGAGAAGACGAAGAAGAGGAAGAGAGAGGAACGGCGCACCAGCAGGAGAGCGAGTTTTCTCTGCGGCGACGCCGACAAGTTTTCGGAATGACGGTGCAGGTGCACTGTGCATGCGCACACACGCTCTGAGAGACGGGAATTCGACTGGAATGCTTTTCGGCAATTTTATTTGTGAACCGGGCGTGCACGCGAGCGATCCGCATGTATATATGTGTACGCGAGTCGAGAAAGAAGGAGACGAAAAGGAAGAGGAAGGCGAGGAGAGAAAGAAGAAATTGCGGTTATGAAAAAGCAAATTATCGACAATCATTTCAAGAACACACCGGTCAATTTCGGAAATAAAAACATTCCTGCGTTATTGCCCGTAATTTCGGTTTTAAAGCTGGTGTACATATTGAAATTTCAGTGCGCTGCGCGTACATGAAATTCGAATTTCGGCGAAATCGAAGACTCATTTGCAAGGTATAAGAGCGTGTTTGATGTTTTGGTTTTTAAAATATAAGCTCGTGTCGAATGTTCTTAAAATCAAATTTGGAGCGTATATAAGCGTTAAACTTAACATATACGTAAAATAAATTATTTTCCTCTATCATTTTCTTATTAAACAACAATCGAAGCGCATCTAAAGAGCTTAACTCTGCAACAAGCTTTCATTAGCTGACAATCCGATTAAACAAAAGTTCAAGTATACATCGCCACCTCCTCGCCATCTTTTCCAAAACTTTCAAGTATATAAGTAAAATTAGATCGCACGCATTCCAGGCCCCAAACCGTGTACAAAAATTAAAAATAAATCTCCCTTATTTTCCCGAAACCTGAAAGGAAAAAAAACAGAACGAAATAAGATCAGCAGCGAACCGCGCAGCGAAAGAATGCAATCAGAGTAAAAGTAACCGCGTCGTCGCGCGAGTAAAGTGTTTTGGCGCGCGTGATGAACTTAAGCAAGGCCGCGAGATGAGGAAAGACGGAGGCGAGGTTGCGCGTATATAGTTGTCTCTCGCGTGCCTGGCTAACAGGTGCACTCAGCTATCTCTCTCCCTCTCCGTAAGACTTTAATCCGAAACTCCGTTCGCCGCGCGCGACGCGGTGATATATATATATACGTATATATACGTATCTCGATGTGACTGGCGAATAAAAATGTAAATCAGCCGAGCGACATTTGAAATGCAAAGCGAGCGAGTGGGTCCCCGTCGCCGCTTTTTATGAATGAACGTGGGAGAGTGGGAGAGAAATTTTAACGGGCTCTATAGCTATGATTAACCTCCGCAGCTGGGCAGTTATAGTTGCGAGTGTATGGGGATTGTTGGGGGATGAGTCGGCCCGGGTGGGGTTGATCCTATTTCTGAATGGTTAGTGTTATGGCGTTGAAGAATAATGCGCCGCTCTGAATCTTGTATATTTTATCAGTTTTAAAGGAGAAATTGGTCGTGATAGGTTTCATTTCACTTTGCGTGTAACGAAGTTGGAATATAGCTTTAAATATTACTGTGAAAGTGCGGATTCTGGAGGGAATTAGTGGCGGCGGTAGTTGTAGATATGATTTACGTTGTAAAACGTAATTGCGAGACTTGATTCGGTCAGTTATACGAGATATAAGTAGTACGATTGTATGGAATGAATGTCGTGGAAAAAGATTTGATCGAATAAAGACGAAATCCATTAAATCGATTTCCGCGCTTTTATTACTTCAATTAGCGAGCTATATAGACGCATATAATAATATAAAGTACTTCCCGTCTGAAGATTTTTGTTTTTGTTTCGAATCGCTAATGTTTCGTCGATATCGCCTTATCTTAATAATTCAGCAGAGTTTTATCTATATAATTTTATTTCATCGATAACGATGAATTATGTGCGGCAACTGATAATACTCTTCGCTTTATGTCATAAGCTTATAGCAATTGGCAACTTCAAGAGGGTTCTTACTTCGTCAACTTTCTTAGTTTCGTCATCAAAACTTTGATGAAATATATCAAATAATCATATACGTTGTATAAAGTAAAGTTGTTATAGTATATAGACGTAAACATCAAGAACTTTATTTTGTTTATGTTTGTTTCTAAAGTCATTTAAAGATATTTAATATATTAACCTGATTTTAATGTTTAAAATATAAATATAAATGAAGAAATCTCCAAAATGAAATATAGAGGTACAAGCCTCAACTTTTCAATAAATTCACGCTCGTTAAAACCCTGGTACCAGGATATATAAAAAGAATTCCCAGCTCGTTAAGCACACCCAAAGTCCTCAAAGCGCCCGAACGCGCATCATCATCGACGTTTTCGATAAGAATATAAGCATCACGCACGCACATAAAGGCGCACAAGAAACGGACGAACGTGCAAATATAACGCCAGCAAATTAGAGCGCTTATACACGCGCACATATGCACACTCGTAAAGCTCCTCTCGTCGATAATAACTCACGCGCTAGCAGCAAAACTCGACTTGCGTGCCGCGCAAAGCTCGCGTCGGCAAAAAAGGGGCGGCCGCCGCGCGATTCGAATCGCATGCACAAGTAGTATATATATAGGAAGGGGAAACATCCACAAGAGAGAGAGAGAAAATTCCACAACGCTCGCGGCAGCAGCAGCACACATTAGACCCGCGATCTAATGGCATCGGCGGCTCGTTAGTCGTCTCAGCCGCCGCCGCTCGAAGGAGGAGTGTATACTATATACACGGCGGGGCGAGTAATCGAAGGAGATTGCGCTACAGCTGCCTCTCCGTATAGAGCCGCAGTCCACGTATATATAGTCGTGGTGGTAGTACTACTACTACGACTAGCCGGAAGAGGTGTGCTCAGCACTTAGCCGAGGATGTAAAGTGTATAGTGCGAGCAAGGGCGCCTCACGAGTGCTGCTATATATCCCCCCTCCATCCCGACGTGCAGTGTCCGTAGGAAAAACGCCTGTTTTCAGTTTGGAATGGCGCTTGTACCGCGGCAACGTATGCGTCGAGTGTATATAGGCAGAATAAAAATACACAATGCAAGAGAAAAAGTTTTTTTTTTTTGGGTCACGGATCGCTCACTTTCTGCTGGATTATTTGCGAAGTGTTTTTTGGCACGAGAAATGGAATGTATCGAGTCTGTACAGCCGAGCTTTTATTTCATTTAGTTGGCGAATCTGCGCGAAAAATTGATAGCTCGAAAGAGCCGGGGTGTATAACGAACGCGGGTTGTGTCTGACTATAGCCGGCGTGTATCTACTTGGAAAAAAAAACAGCATGGATAGGCATGAATCTTGCATTGTTTGGGAAGCTGGGTATGATTTTTGCGAAGCCAATATTGTATTGATTGACTTTCGTGTATTTTAGCCGTTTTCTATCGAGACAAATATACGCGTCGAAAATTCACCGTTTAGCTCGGTAATTTATTATGACGTATAATATACGTTCATTAAAAGAAAGATAGAGAGAGGGAGAGAGCTCACTAAGGCTTATATTGGCCGCGATGAAAGGTAAACGTCGGCACTTTACGACAGCGCGCGAGCGGAACTCGCTATGTAGACTTACGACGCGCTGTTAAAAAATCAGATTAATTCCGTCGAGTGATTTTTACAGCTACGACGACAGCGACGGCGCTTATATACCACGCCTCTCTTTTTTTACGAGGCACTACCTCGATCGGTAATTATATTAGTTATTCCGTCGAAAGAGTTGTAAAAGAGAAAGAGAGCGGCGCTCGTCATTTTACCTCGGATTGCTTCTTTATCTTTTCGCGGCGGAGCTGCGCAGTATTATAAGTACTATAAGTTATATAGCAAGCGCGGCGTGTGTGCGCGAGTCGGATTTATGGCGGGCCATTTTGTACCAACGTGGATGTATAGCGAGCCCTAAACATCTGCGGGGGACAGCGCCGGGCGGGGCGCAATAAACGCGTGGGATGTGATGTGTAATCATTTCAATTATTTTGCGAAGTATACGGACGAAGCGTGCGCAGCTGCGGAAGTAGGTAAACAGTGTAGTAAAGTGAATTTTATATTGAAAAATGGCCGGATATAAGTCGTATTTTTTGAGCGGTTATGAAGAAATAAGGTGTTTATTAACATGGAGGAGGTTTGTTCCGAAAGTCAAGACAAACTTTTTGAATTTTCTGATAAAACTTTAAACTAAATGTTGTTCTCGATTCTATTTCACCGTTTTTGGTGATCAAAGAACAACTTTATTTATTGAAAATTAGAGTGAATTACTAAATATAAAAGAAAAAGAGCAAAAGTATATAATAAATGCACGCCATCAATCGAGACTGTTAAAAGATTACAAGGGAAACAAATTTTTAAACATTTTAATAAATTGAGATATTAAGTAAATGAAACGCTGCTATCCTGAGAAAATGAATAAATACATTTTTATTTTAAAATTTGATGTCTTACCATATTCAACTGTATCTACTCATATACAGTAAAATTATAAATAATTAATTCAATTCTGAATATTCAGATGTTTCAGCCAACATCATTAGTTTAAAAAATATATAATAACCTATATCACATAACACTGTAACCTTTCCTTCACTATAATTCTCTGTGCTAATATAAAAATTCTAAAAAAAGCAGCATTCTCTCGCAATTTAACCCCGTCCGACGTTTTATTTAAAGTCCTAAGTAACATAGCATGTTCCTTTTTTTCCGGATCTCTATCGCTCGTACAATTTTCGTCTGCGTGATGGATGAGCCGGATAATACTGCGCGAGCACTTTGCCGGCATTATTCGTCGTGATCAAATGAGAAATATATAGCTGTGGCACGTTCACCCATTTTGTCGCGCGCTGATGTCAATGAAGAAGTTCATATAGCTACAGCCACTGCATGTATATGTGTGTTGAACAAAATGATGACAAAGTGCATGCACGAAGCGGCAAACCTACCCCTCACGTGTATACAGGAACGCGGCCTCGGCTGCGATCCCCAGATTGATTGTACGCATATTGACACGCGACTTGGCCGCCGGCTGAAAAAGGAGCGCTCTTGCGCGCAATATAGAGGAAAGGGTAAATAAAGCATGATATGGTGCACCGCCTTCCGGGTATGTACGTACAGGTATGTAGGAGAGAAAATTATACGTAAATATTTTTGGGCGGAACTGTATATCCTGTATTGTAGAACAATATAGTGGAACGGTGGAAAAAGCAGAGCAGAGAGGTTTGCGGAGAGTCGTGTTTTACTGTAAATAGATGCAAACGAGATTTCGACAATCTCGGGCTGCAGGTGTATATAGAGCAGAAAGGAAGAAAAAGAGAGAGAGGCAGAATGTTTGGATTCGAGTAAATATTTTTCCAGATGGAACGTGCAAATATACGTGAGGCAAGAACTCGCGGGGGTATATAGCTGCGAGAACTTACTTGTGTACAGATGTTATTTTAAAAATGTCTGAGGAAAAAGAAGAGTGCAGATATATAGGTTGACGCAGTGTGATGCAATTTTAATGTGGAACGGTTTTGTTATTCGCGATTATACTGTAGAGAGAAATGAAAGTGTGATGTGCAATTCGGAGAAAGGTATAAAAATTTAACATCCGATCAATTTGGAGTATATACATTCGTACATATGACATAATATTCACGTATATTATGTGCAAATCACATCAAAGTTGCGACAAGACCCGAAATCACGATTTGAAAAATTATTTTCGTGCACACCTTCGATGCCCGGTTTTTCTTGTTCATTATAGTATACAAAATGAAAATCCGCAGTTGAGCATCGTCCATCAAGTTGCCTATTTTTTCTACAGCAACTTCTTACTTTTAAAGAAAATGTCAAACAATGCTCTTCTTTTCAAACCTCAGCCATTTAGCCCAGAATTGATCTACTCAAAGTTCCAAAAAGATATTAAAACTATAGAAAAAAGCTTCAATTCCTTTTTTTTAAAAATTAAAAAATATTGATTCCTTCAAAAGTTACAAGGATTTCAAGTTGAACGTCGAAAAGGCATAAAAATGCAGAAATGGCATGAATCGGCTATATCGCGACTTTGAGAGGATTTGCACATCAACGTAATTCTCGCACTAAATATACATAAACCGTAAAGTGTGCAAGCGAAGCGCGCGACAATATCGCATCTAACGGAATTTCATTGCCATCGCATTTTCATTTCCCTATAATAAAAGCCTTAGCATCGAGAACCAATTTATTAGACCCACGACGAAGATATGAATTCGCACATACGCTCTCACTCCCGGTATCCAATAAACAAACGAAAGCATTCGCTCGATATTCGGCTGCTGCTACTGCTGCGAGTATTTACTCTCTTTTTACCGCATATATATCGACGGCCACGGCAGAGAAAATTCCTGCCTACTTATACATACACATCGCGACAGCGACAACGAAAAACACGACACACACATCCGCATGCATAAGCCGATTAATATTTTCGATCTCGCGTGCATGCGCGACAAAATAAACAAACGCATCATCATCGCGGAATTCGCACGAGGCGCCATCACACGCAACGAGACCGTTATTACGCGAGCCGAGGTGAGGCTATATACACGATACACACATCCGCGAGAGAAATTTGCAGCAAGGAGATCTGGCGAGATTCCAAGCGAGAGAGAGAGGCGCCAGAACTCACCTCGGAGGCGCCGCTTTTATTGTCACGGAATGCCGATGCATGCGCGCTCGAGGCAGCGTTATAATCGCCGATTCCGGTCTCGCGCGCACTCGCGCTTACTTACTTACCTGCATGCGCGCGCGAGCTCTCCTCAATCATATGGTATTTCCCGCTCTCTCTCTCTTTCGCGCTTTTCTTGTTGCGAGGTAGCGGCAGCGTGGCGCCGCGATAAAATCCCCCCCTCTCTCCCTCTCTTTCGTGAGAGAGCTTATAAGGGAATTCTCTCGATCGCACGAGGAATTTCGCGCGGGGTCCGTGACTGCAGCACTGCACTCGAATCAATTCGTGCCTTTATTGATTCGATGTGCCACGCGAACGGCGAGGATAATTTATGCGCGAGTGTTGGAGAGTTTTTTTTTTCTTTCGAGAGAGAGAGAGAGCTATTTTTAGAGCGAAAAGCGCAACTTTTTTTAGTATTATAGCGCGGGTCACGGCGCGGGATTTCGAACTTTCGGAATAACTTTGGAAGTTTGTGGTTTCGATGTTGGCAGCGCGCGCGCGAAGTCGAAAATATTTTTAAGAAGAGTAGAGAGAGTTTGCTCTAATTAGGCGCCGCCCCTTTGAATAATGCATTTTAGTTTTCTATGTATAAGTTTTACATTTCTCTTTTAGATTTAGCTAAAGGATAACGCGCGCGCTGTAGGTATTACGTCGTCTTGAAATAAAGTATAATGCTAGTTGCTGGAAACGCGGTCGCATTAATCCCATGAGTCTTTCTCTCTGTGTGCGCTTTCAGCTTTTGTGAGCTCGAGGGTTTGTAATGAAAGTAAAGTACCCGGAGCAATGCGATTCGAGATATATACTACAGTTTCAATTGCACTCTCATATATAGCATCAGAAATATTAGCGTTATCGATTCAATGGCTCTAACATTTTATTATCTGCGCGATTTAAATTGGTATAGCGTATGTAACTCTTTTCTCCGCGCAATGGATGCGATCGCTTATGTGGGACGGCAGAGTTGGTTATATGCTTGAATGTATTGGTTGTTACGTTCGGTATCGCATCATTTGTATATAAGTGTAATGTAATATGACTGTTAAATATGTATAGGAAATACAATCGTGATATTGTATATATATCGATTAAAAAGTGCAACATTATGGTTTCTTTTGATTGAGTTCAGATGAAAGGCTCTACGGGAATATTCGTTATTTTTCAATGAAATCTATGTAAACGTATAGACCTATTTTTTATTGGAACCGAAGCAACGAATGGCTATAAGCCGATTACTATTTCCATTTTCCATGAAATTGATATATATTACATGCAATCTGATAAATACTGGCCTGCGTACGCATTGCCGATGTAATCTTTGGACTCTTCGTTAAGAAGAATTCGATTTCTTTCGCGCAATTAAAAATGATAAGTTACGGCTTATCGGATAAAGAACTTTCTATATACTTAACAGAAATGAATTATCGACTCGTGAATGCAAAACGGCAATAAATATATGATTATTACGGTAAAACGTCACAAACAACAGTTCTTTTATACTTGCACAGTTTTGAAGTGCAGAAACAACGTCAAAGAAACTGTCTTTATAATTGCCATTTTATATTGTGCGGCACTGATTATCACATGCTATAACAATAGAACCTGAAAAGTCTTTTGTTTCATTTTTCCAAGAAACATGAAAACGTCAGCTATACTGGTTTATGAAAGGAATCGCACGCGTAAAGGCCAGTCTGTCAAATGAGCAAAAAGAATCGTTTTCTCGTAATGGCTTGACCGATTAAGTTGCTGGGTGTGTAGACGAGAGACTGAGGAAAAACGCAATATAAGAAGCAGCGCGGCGAGTGGAACTTTGGTGAAAAGAAAATTATTTTCTAAAGAAAGCCAACTTATTACTTTTGCTTTTTTGATCGCTTATCCAACCTTTTTATATCGGATCTTTGATAAGACGTTATTTTCTTTGATTCTTTGACGCCGCGAGATTAACAAAAAAAAGCTCTTAAAAACGGTGTCGGCGTATTCGGTAAAGTTTTACAATATATACATAAATGCAAAGATAGTTCAATCCCTGCAAAATCCATACATCCGGATTATGTGCGTATGTGCGCATACAAGCGTGCATGCAACTCTATTATGCTCTAAAACTACTGAAATAGCATCAATTGAATGCTGCGCGCAGCGTTACGCGAGTAAGTGCGTGCATAAATTACTGGAAATGTTAAACTAAATTATTTAGACTAAATATCGGAAATTGTAACATTTAACCCATTTACACGAAAATCGTTAGGCATTTAAACATTGCAGTTTGTGTATAGTAAAGCCATTACTCCAAATATTTTAAATTTATATATTTGTAATGTATTTGATGGATAATATTCGAAAACGTATATAAAAGCATGCACCTAGATCACCCTAAAAAAGTACAAATAATAACATAACATATAAAAAACGCAGCTGCAGTTCAATTAGCTTAAATTTTACGAACCCTTTATCGTGATAGAAAATTCTCTACATTCGCCATGCACCAAAGACTAAATTTACCACATCTTCGAAACCACATCAGCAGCAATAAAATACAGCCGCGTAATAAAACCTTTCGATAACGAGATTTTAATGAGCGCGCGCGCTTGGCAAAAAGTAGATTACCAAGGATAGAGAAGACGGGAAATAAGTTCGCTTCTACAGCCGCCCTTCACCGCAAATCCGAAACTCGGGGGATAATTAAAAAAGTAGTAAAAGCGTGCTACTGCAGTATATATCTGACATCTCACGAAGGATCCGACATTTATATTACTTGCGCGCTCTCATCGCGGGGGTGGAGACCTGCGTCACGCAGCAGCAGCTTTATCGATAGTCCGGAAGCTCGTGGCGCGCGCGGTTTACGCGCGGAATCAGCTCTCGCGGATCTGCTCTCTCTCTGCAGCACATTTATGCAGAGTGCAACAGGCGCCACATTCGCTCGCACGTCACAGCGCCGGGAGGTTTCTCGAGTTCGCGTCCTTCGGCTTCCTTATAGACTCGCGAGCGAGCGAGAACGGGCACCGGGAAAGCAGCGCATCGATCGCTCGTACTCTCCGCCTCCTCCTACTTCGCCTTGCTCGGCTGATGTTTTTTCTGCATCTGTTTGCCAGCGACGCCATTCGCGTGTCTCTCGCTGGCACTCATTAGCGTCTGTGCGTGCGTACAGTGGAGGAGGAGGAGGACGAGTCGACTGGCGCTTCGTTGTCTCGGAAAAATGCGCTGTGATTCATCAAACGAGTTTTCGCGTCAATGCGCGTCGCGCCGCCGATGATTATTGCCCCGCGCATGTATATATCGCAGTGCAGCCGTGAGCCGCCGCCGCGTGTTGTAATAAAAAAGTCTCGTGTGTGAACGGAAGGCTCGGGAATTTTGCTCTTTGTCCCGTTCTCTCTCGATATTTAGAATTGTTTTTGCACGCGCGTGTGTGTCTTGAGAGTGGGTTTTTTGTCCATCTTTCTTCTTCCCTAGCGCGGTGTAGGAATTCTGATGTCGAGTTGTTGTGGGTTTTGCGCGGGGAATATAAGTTTCTTACTGGATTATTGGACAACTTAGGTGGTAGTTGCGGAATTAATGTTTATATTTGTTAAAATATGGGTCATTGGCATACGCGTATATACTCGAATGTAAATCTAAGTATAATATTGACAACGACGCACTGCGACTGCGTAGTTATATGCCTGTAGCTTTATTCAACTTTGAGGCTGCTAAAGAAGAAATAAAATAAACGCTTGATCAGTTCCCCAATTTATTTATTATTTTTTCGGTCTCTATTTTCATTTCAATGAATTTTTCATTATTTTTGGAGATAAATTATTCGAGGCATAATACCATTAATTTTCCATCACTTATTAACTGCTTTCCTTTCCTTTTTTTTTACGAAAAATTTAATCATACTTTGTATGATAAAGATTTTCAAATAAAAAATATAAAAGTTCCATCGTAATTGAAGTATATATATACAGTATATGTATACAAAATTTTATTTAATCTGAATTTTCATATCGGTAATGGCTCGTTTCACAGAAATTACATAGACATTATCGCAGTATTTTTCTTATATTATTCATAGGACAAAGCTGTCTTCGACATTATTAAGTTATTTGCCGAATGGAAATGGAAATAGGAGAATTTCCATACAACGACGTAGCGATAATTATGCGCATAACAATATAGTCGCGCTATCTGCCGTTACAGTAACATCGTCAAATGCATTTGTGCACCTGCGGGGTTAATGACTCGTTCTTTAACGCTGTCGTTATCTGCATTAGGGATTTACCGGGGAATTAAAATGACAATCGAAATAAGTTTCCAGCTTACACACAAAAGTCTTACTATCGAGTTAGGTCGTTAGCTAGACATTTTTAAGGCATGAGTCTTCAAGCTCTTATAAGTTTGACATATTCCTAGATAATTTTATCATCAAACACCTCATCGTATATTAACGACACTAAACGTCACTTCCATCAAATCGCAGTGAACGTCAAACATAGCAACAGAAAAACTATTCTCTTATCATACCACAGCATAATTCTTTGAACAATTAAAAAATACTTAATCGCATGACTTGACTATAATAAAAATAACGCAGCAATACGATCAAACTGTCAAAAGCCACATAACTTTTACACTCAACCACCCCATTCTCCGCGGCGCCCTCAAACGAAACCAAAAAAAGTAAACCGACCAAGCCCAGTCTCTCTCTCTCTCGGCACACCAATTACACTACTCGACGCAAAAGTCAAACGCGGCGACGCTTATTAGCACGATTACACGCAGGCAGGCTAGCCGGTACACACAGCGCTTTATACTGCGCACAGCCAGCCGGTCTAAATATCTCATATACATATACGCGCGTCAGGGGCAAACATTTGCCGTCCGATTTGAGTGGCTTTACTTAGCCACACCGCCACTACCGTCGTCGACGCCATACGCGTCGGACTACAATACTCTCTCTCTCTCCCGATTGTGTGCAAAATCGGGATTGCGATGATGCACACACACGATGTATATGCACGCGCGCGTCTGCGTATATATTCTCCGCGGTGAATCAGTTGTGTAATGCAATCAGGCTGCACAGGGAGGACGACGAGACTTGCACGTGTATATGTACGCATACATGTATAGGCATCACGGGTAGGTATGTGAGAGAGCCAGTACCTATATAGCGGCGCCACAGCGGAGGGTTAATCGTTATATAGCGGGAGTAGAGGGCACACACAACACACAATTCGATCGCGAAACATGCGCCTGCGTAAAAGCTGCACGGAGAAGAGGGAGCACCTGCGCCGCCCCCTGCGAGAGTGAGCTGCGCGCGCCGCTATATGGCTGTGTGTGGGGCGCGGACGCGCAGGGGAGAAATTTTATGTGGGGCTCTGAGTGCCGTCGGTGGCGTCCTGCGAGAGCTATATATAGAGAGACTTATAACTGCGGAGAAGTATGGATGGTTTTGGTTCAGTGGTTTTTGAATTGCTGATATGAGGGGTGACTATGAGTGGGGGTGTGAATGTATGCCGCGGTTTATGATTTCTTGAAAGGAGCGAACGTGATGTAGGGTACGTGAAAAGGGAGTATAATGTTGTACAAAGATTGGAGGGACTTTTAAAGTTTTATATTTTTGTATTGATTTAGAGTAAAGAAGGTGATCGCTGCAAAATTATTTTAATATATGTTTAATTAATGTATAGTTTTAGGTAAAATCAAGCAATACTTAACGTGTCTTATCGTACTTGTCTGTTTCTACTTGCTGCTAAAAACCCTTCTCATATAAAATAAACTAAATCAAACCCAATCAGAAAATATTCTTTTTCATGAAGAATTTTGGACATCATTACGAATATTATCCAATTACTTTATAATTATAATATGCATAATATATATATTTTATATTACAAAGTATAATAAAAATTTGAAATAGGGCAAAAAAGCTTCCCTCTCATTAACCAAAAGAATTTCATCTTTATATTTTCAAACATATACCTACTCTAAACAAATGTACTTCAACATAAGAACCGTATATATATTTTCAAATAGCCTACTTCAAACGTCACAATATAATTCCGAATATAAAATTGTCCCGTTAAAATTGTTTACCACGAGCTTGTAACTTTACCTTTATCCTCATAGCGTGAGATAGAAAGAGAGTGACAATTCGCTCTATATAAAATTGTGCATCGCCACACGTACCGCATTGTATACCGTAGAAAGCTTCGGCGTATCTACACTGGGACGTGTACTCTCGCTTTTCTTATTATACTGTAACACGCCGCCACCACTGCCGCTGCTATTGACCGTAAGTCCTCGTGGCACACAATGACGACGCCGTCGCAGCCGCAGTGTATTTTAGGCTCTCTCCTGACAGTTATTTCTTCGAAAAATCACAGCAGCGTGATTTCCAGAGTGACCACTTAAGATGTTTACGCAGTCGCAGATGTATATAACAAATTACGTGATAAGGGTCGAAAGAATGTATGGTAAATGGGTATAGCGTTTCATTATATACTTACTTTGTTCATCTATATAAAATAAGTTTAAGTTTAAGTGCTTGTTTTAGCTCTAGCTTTTATCAAATAAATTATGCAAAGATATATAGGACTGTTATCTTGTTTTATTAATTTTTGATATTGACAAAAATGCATAATTTTACATCCCATTGTCAAACTAAATAAATTTTCCATTCTTTCAAACAATATATACCTAAGGCTCGCTCTATTCACACTTCCTTACTTATTTACAAACGCAAAACACAATCAAATACATACCCGTACCACGCGTAATAAATCCTCAAATCAAACACCGCACACATGAGTACACAAACACCCGAAAAGAACCCATTCTCGCAACATTTCACGCAAGAATCAATCACTGCGCGACAACTACACCCTCCACTTTTTAACCCCCAACGCATCTACACTATATATCCCGTATATTTGCACCAAAAACAAAGCCACGCGCAAAACAAAGCATGGCCTTTGAGCCCCAGGTCGAAACGCAACATTTATCGCAGGGGCGCGCTACAGTGCAAGTGCATTTCGCACGCCACGAGGCTTGACTGACAGAGATCTTGGATACCCTCTCTCTATATATATACGATGTATGTACACACACATATATATGTGTTCTATTCAACGGAGGGACGATCGCGTCGCTCGGCTAATTTCGCGTATATATATATAGCAGGAGGGAGGCAGCGCAACCGCTAAACCGCAAGGCTCGCTGATGCTTTCGGCGAACAAACGAACTAACGAGATAGTTTCGGCCAGCCGCCGATTTATTATATATACGCCGAGGAATATTGCGATACGCGAGCGAGCGAGCGCGCGGCCGGCAATTATCGGCGCGTCACTCCATTACCGTGGCGCCATTGTGCGCGATATTTGCCGTAAGCGCGGGCTCGTGATCGGGGGCTTAGTTTGTTTTGTGACTTATGATGCGTATGTGATGTGTATGAAGCGACACGTTTAGGGATGTGTGTAAATATATACATATACATTTGCCGATCGGATTTGGATGTTGTATATAAACATGTACGCGAGAGTTCATACGTCGTTATCGAAGTCAAGTGGAAGTTCGTCCGGCTTTACATTGGCACTGGTCAAAAGCTCTCTTTATATCTATTATATTTGAAAATAGCTCGTTGTGGGTTCTTTTTAATCAAGCGGTGTGAATTCTGTCTCTCAAAAGGTATAGCTTTCCTAAATTTATATTAAGATGAAAAATTTATTTTTATACGCGATCTTTAAACGCGATATTCACTCGTGAACGAATTCGTCTAGAATAAACGGTAAAGTATAAAGTGATATCACCGACACACACACACACACACCTAGCATAAAAATACCTGTTTTACATTCAAATATATCGATGCATAACTTTATACGCTCGCGCTGTATACCTTATACGCTATTTCCATAACAACAAAAATCCATAAAACTGCCATCACCAAACAATGTAACGCACCGTTACACATATCCTCAACAAAATAACACACTATATGTATATATCCACCATCACCAATATTTATATATATAAGAAAAAAAACCGCGTGCTCCGTGAGAAATAACAACATTAGAATGATTTATTCGCATAGGCGCGCATCCGAGAGAGCGTCTCGAAGAATGCCGCTCGCGAATCGACCTTACAGCCTTGTAAATGCGTTTTCAGTAAAGCCCCCGCGCGCGCCGAGAAAACCAGCCGGACGAGGATCCCGAGACTCGCATATAAGTATGCGTGTGTGTGTGTATATATATATGTATATGCTGACTCTCGGTGCAGCATGAAGCAGGAGGAGGAGGAGGAGGAGCGCGCAAGCAGGATTGACGCGAACCGGTTTGACAGATCAAGGTCTAATTGCAGCATCGACCCTACATGGCAGATGCCATGTCGATGCCCATGTTCACGCAATAAAAACATACACGCGCGCGCGCGTACATAAGCTATCCTCTCTCTGTCTTTTCCTCTCGCTCTCTCTCGGGCTTGGTATACACGTACGAGAGGAGGCGCTTTTTCAAATTCATTAATTATACTTGTAAAGAGGCAGTCGCCAGGAGAGAGAGAGATAAAGAGAGTGAGAGAGAGAGAAGCGCCTCTATATTCTATTCCATTATATGCGAGCGCAGAGTGTGTGTTTGTGTGTAGAGACGCGGGAGGAACTTGAGGGAGGGAGAAGCTCTTAACCGGTTAATTTGGACGATATCAATTTCTGACACGTCGTAAAACTCGCTCAATTGTCTCGTTTCGATCCTATCAATTCTACTCTCTCTGCGATCGCCACGGACACGCTGAGGAGGAGCCGTTCGATAAAGTGTCAAAGACTTTTATCTCGTGACAAATGAGCTGCGTAATCGTCTGTGTGTGTGTCTGCGGGCGCGCGCGTTATTATACTTATATACTTTTGTTGACGCCAAAGAGATCCTCCGCGCGATTGGAATAAAAATTTAAGGGGACTTTTATGGCTTTTTCATTTACCATTTGAGAGAAAAAAAAATAATCATCTCTCTCCGCGAAGTGCGCGCGTATTTGCATAATGTGATTTATTCGTATGCGCATGCGAGGTAAATAAAATATTTAATCTTAATCGTTTGTAACGGGCTATTGCAGTTATTGAATTCGTAATGGGAAATGACGAATTCGATTATTTCATTATATATTAAATGCGTGCATTAAATATGCGAAATGATCGGACGTTCTATTAATAATGTCTATATTGAAAGGTTAGTGTATGCGAGGTAACAGAATAGAATTACAAAATTATTTATTAATTTGTTGGATTTGTTGGGCAAATGTTCGACTTTGTGAAATTATGGCTCTTTCGATGCTCTTTATCCATTTAAAAGTATTTTTACAGAATTGGAAACCGTGTATTAAATTATCAAATGCAATGTTAAATCGACAATTTTTATTATTATATATATATTTTACATATCTGTACAATTTAACTTAACTTATTAATTTTTTTTTAATATAGCCTGTATATTTTTTCTAGTAAATAAAAGATAAAATAAATATTCATATTTATGTATAATCGATAAAATATTTTACATTTTGCAAACCGAACCATTTAATATTCAACAACCAAAGATATAGGTTACATCGAAAATCCATAAACCAATTTCGAAATCAGTTTTTATATCTCTATACCTTATGTAAAAAACAAAACAGAATGAGGGATGATATAGAGTTCAGTAAATTAAACCGTCGGCGGCGTGTATCGGCAAATCCTCTTTTAATCTTTATTCAATTAATTTTTTTTATTCCTACCGTACTTCTTACTACAAAAATATACTTCTTCGAAGTTTTAATGACAAATTTTTTTCGCTACCATAAAAACTTCCTCTACGAGCATACATCACAAGATACATATACACGAAGAAAAACCTGTTCAAAAAAACTCTTAAAACTCCATCCAACTTTGCGTATAGAAAAATTTATAAAAACGAAAGAAAAAGTGACAAAAAAGCAGTCAAAACAAACAGTATATAAGAAACCTTCGAATTTATAAATAGCTTTATTCTCTTTCTGTCTCCCCAGCGACAAGTAAATAAATAGCGCGAAGATCCGCTCTTCTCAGCATCGTCGCGCGCTTTTGCAGGGACCAGCCGTCGCCGAATTCTGCAATAAAGCTCGCAAACAACACACCAAACAACAACAACAACAACAGGGCGCAAAGGAATCTGCGCTCTACAGAACGCGACAGAGACAGAACCAGCCGACTCGGAACAAATTACCGAAACTAATAACCGTAAATCAGCGTTTGTATATATAAAGCGTATACACTATATACGGGGATAGCACGATGTTCACGCGACTGCACTCTAACAAACACCTCGGCCCCGCGCGCTCATGTGTGACATAAAACTCAATTACCCGATGTGCGTATATGCATCGCCAAAGTGTCTCTCAGCTCGTGCTTGCGCGTGATGTTCTATGAATTAACATAATTGCATGATTCCTATGGTAAAACTTGCGCGCGCGCTGTGTTTTTTCCTCGCGGCTGCTCCTTTCATACACGCCGCCGAGTTAACCGGCTTTGAAATATACGGCGCCCCTATAGTGCTAGAGAGATCCTTTATATATATAGGTATATTTAGTGATGATGATGATTATGATGATGATGTACACGCGGGAATCAATTTTACGGCCGCGTGTGCTAGCCGGAAAACGGAATGACAAATCCGGCGAGCGGACGAGTCGCGATGGAAAACTCGAAGGCGTATGCATATAAATGTGCGCGCGTGTATATATGTATAAGCGTTGTAGCGACTACGTCATTTGTACTAACGAGGTGTGGTTGTTCCCGACTCTTTTCCCTGAACCTATTAAATTAATCTAACGAGGTTGCATTGTTCTTCAAAAGCTCATTTCTTACTGCGGGGAACGACTGCGGCTCTTCATTTGGCATGAAATTGACGCGTGTATGGTTATCACGTTGAACGCGCCGCCAACTTTTACGCTTGTAATTATTTATTACGTATATATACGAGTAAAACGGTGTTATTGAAATCGATATTGTATTAGGTTCGCTGAAAGCTCGTATATACAGCTGATGATGAAGATATTGTTTCATTCTAATTTACTTAAATTCAACGGCTCATTTATACGAACGATTGATTGGATATATAATTACCCAGCCAATTAGCGCTTCCAGTTACATTGCGGTTTATTGCGCCAAGAGATTTTTACGACTTCCTCGTTTAACGGAAAAATCGTACAAGACGACGAGACGACACCCGATATAATCGTACGTATATACGCGTAAAGAGAAATTCAGTGAATTATAATCTTCTATAAGAGACCATATAAGTGAAAATGCATAAAAATAAATATATACAGACGAGAGAGGGAGAGAGAAGAAGTCTTCCAGCAACAGGTAATATATAAATAGCTGGCATAGCAGAGAAAATCCGACCCGATAAAGCTTATAATGCAGTGCAGCTGTTGAATTTGGCACAACCGTGCGTTATCGATCGAATTTTCTAACACTCTACACTATAAGCTCTCGGTACTCCATCCATAACAATAATAATAATCATTACCATTTGAAAGCTGGCAGCCGATGCCCCCGTCGCCCGACGACCATATACGCGTGAGACAGAAAATCGTTAACGCCGCTCGATATCCGTTTGAGCGCGCGGGGGAGTATGTGATGTATACGGAAGACGAGAGAGAGACGCACTGGTCCGTGTGATTCACTATATATACGCGCATATAACAGGCGATTGACGTCTGCCAATTCTTCGACGGGCGTCATCGTCGTGCATTCACGCAAGTGATGCCTTAAGGGGGGCGCGGGCGACTTCATCTTTCCGCATGTAATTTTACGATTGTGGACTTGTGATGGGTATATAGTGACGCGCGTGCGTTGTTGGTTATGTATGTATAGAGGGAGAACTTGATCGGCGTAATCTAATCGCCTCGATAAGGGACTTGATAATAGTTTTGCGGCTGATTGATTTGAGAGAATGTTGAATTGTGCGCGGCGAGAGATAAGGAGGATGGTGTTACGAAACTGATGCGATACGATGATTGTAAGATGACGGGGGAATGCGTGAACTTGCGTGAAAATATGAAATAAGCGAGGTTTGAATATAGGTTTTGATAACTTTTTGCGAGAGACAGACGGGGAAGCAATTTTTAAAAGATTTAATAACAATAGGTTGGGGTATAAAGTGTTGTTTGAGATATAACAGGGCGTAGCGCAGTTTAGTGGCATGTAACAGTGTTTGTAAAAAATTATCATGCTATTCACTACAATCAGGAACGTGTCCGTGACAAAGTTTGCTAAAAATTGCAGCGAGAGGGAAGCTGGTTTCCGTGGGGAATCAAAGTTTCCTCGAGCAGTAATCCGGTAAGATGGAGACAAATGATTACGGCGCTATTTTATACGCCTGATGCTTACGCGTGTCTATGGTAAGACGCTACGGCTAAACTTGGTAGAAGTTTTGAAACTGCAGCACAAAAATATTTGACATTGTACCCCCATATAACGAATAGCACGAGTTATGCGAGAAAATTAGCATAGTTGTAACTATATTCTTTGAATAGGTACAATAATATGCACGTTAATAACAAACGTCACTGTAATAGTTTTGCACTCTGTTATAGTAAGTAAGTACTGTACTTGAGAATTTAAAAAAAAACTAACGGGGTAGACCGATAACGAAAATAGTTACGAGGCTTTCGCGTTTTACTCTCGAGGTGCACGTATTGATTGCATGCGACATATACACGCTTTTCGAAGCAAAAGTGTTAACAACACTGTGGCACGTAAATGATTGGCGTGTATCGCCATTTTTAATCTTCGAGAAAATTTCAGTTTGTAATATTAAAGCGACAGCGTTTTGGAGTGGAGATAACAGTTTAGATTATGGAAAAGTTTATACTATCAACTAAGTTGTAATGTTAAGATAAAGTGGAATAATCCAATGAATACAGCACGATGTATTTAGTGGAAAGTTTTCAGGATATTGTATATATCGAACGACATATAACTTTTGAAGAAAGTAATTAAAAGAAACGTCGAAAAAGTTTTTCGAAGAGACAAAAGTCGGATGAAAAAGACAGGAGCAATTTCATCGAACCATCTGCACAGAAACGTTATTAATCGTTTAATTGAAGTTTCTCTAGACGTGGGTTCATAATCATTTTACAATTGAATCCATTGTAAGTTTAAAAAATATGACAGTGTTTTAATTAGGGCTGCACGAGAGTAATGACAATACGATATTTCCGTACTTATATTATCTCGCTCTTGTAAATTCTTAAAAATTTCTCTCTTGTCTTAGTCTTTTCAGTCAATATGAAAAGTATTATCGTCTTGTCTTGAAATTCAGTAAGCAACAGTAAGCAAGTCCCTTATTAAAAAAAGTCTGAAACCCAAATAGCCGGGGGACGCAAGGTCCACACAGAAAAGAGAGTTCCGTAGACGAACAACAGTAAACAAGTTGATTGTTTAACAAATTCTTAAACCCAAATGGCGATGCGAGGTTCACGTAGAAGAGAAAGGTTCACAGACGTGAAGTAGTAAGTTTTTTAAATAATTGACTCGTTTATTGTCGCACATCTCCGTAGATCCCTTTTTTGCAAGGACCTCGCGACCCCCGAGTACTTGGGTTACAGACCTTTTTAAATGATTCACTGTTAAAAATGTCCATAAATCAAGGAGTGCGGGAGCGCTCCGAAGGCAAGTATCTGTTTTAAGAAACTTTAAAGATACAAATGTTACTCAATTTAAAGAATAATTTAACTGAACGGAATTTAATTTACAAATTTACTACTAGGTTTAATACAAAAACAATAAAATTTCGCTACAAGTATAAATAAATGCCAAATTTTAAATTTGATTGTCCCGTTATATATGCGCCACCGACCAGTCTGGTTCGTGCGCCGCCGCTAGGCGGCGTACCCCCTCCCTGTGGCCTCACTTATCTGATTAAGTCGGACCGAGGGGATATAGCAGCGTCGGAGCACGTCGCCCATCACCCCGCCAGCCTTTATCATTCGAACATTTCGTTAGAGATGATAATCCTCCCCTTTTCATGATAACTTTTCTCTTTCCTTCTATTTCTTCAACAATCGGAGGTTACATCCCCGTTATTATGATTATTTCGATAAATTAATACAATTAGCAAATGTCAAGTTATTTTCAAGAAAATACAAAATTCTTGACACCACAATCTTGATACTGAATTGAAAACTGTATATAAATATTGTATCGATTATTGTCTTGAATATTGAGACAAGACAGTACAATATCAAGATTAATCTTGCTATATCGTGCAACCCTAGCTTTAAGAAAGGTTTTTTCTCATTCTCAATGTTAATATGAAAAGGAGAAAAATTATCATCGCATAAATTTGATATTTCTAACATAAACTCTTTATACACTTCAATAATCATTTAACTTGACACTACCAATTCAAATTCAGCTACCACTAAACTCATTCGTGTAAACTCAAAATAACATTACCATCCCCCACCTCCATCCTCACAACAACATTCAAAAGAGCAAAGATATAAAAACCACAACCATTCCACTCATCGAACACGAGAACGAGAAACAAAAAATAACGACATCAGCAGCAACCGCGAGTCATGCAATTTCGCCGTAATTAGCCAGCAAACATCGTAATGACAAAGAACCGCGAGGAAGCTAATTCCATCTAAAAATAAAAGATGCACCAGCTGCTGCTGCTGCTGCAGCAGCATCGTCCAAGGGCTCGCGTGCGCGCGCGTGCTCCTACTCGACGAAAATAAAGCTCTTTCCCGGCTTTTTCCCCTCTCTCTCTCGTCGCCCACGATGCGACGGGGCAAAAAGCCGAAGCAAAGCACAAAATTCATCGGTCGCTTATATATACAATAACCTGTCGATGAACCACATACGTCTCCTCCAATTTTCCACCAACGTTCTCCTCTATATGCGAGGCATGACCCATTTCACGTACGCGGCCACCGGACAGGGAATGCCGATGCTGTGCCTCCTAAAGTGACGCAGCAGCCAGGTGAAAGAGGCTATGCATATGCGCTCTCCTGATCGCAAATCGACTTCCCTTTTCCCTTCCGTGTATGACGTACGCGCACGCGACACTCGGTTCTTGGCACTTCTAGTACTGCTCGAGCTGCTGGTGTAGGTAGGCCCTTTCACGTCTCGACTCCACTTCAGTGCGCTGCAGCGCGTGCACACGCTGTATACTGGATGATGATGATGATGATGATGATGATCACGATGCACGAGTACAAGGGAAGCTGCATCCGCGAATATTTCGAGCGACGACGCGCGAGCCGGCGGTATACACACGCAGCCGATCTAGGCTACGTCTACAATGAATGTTAATACTAGAAGAGGGCTTGGATGTACATCGATCGATGTGCTGTGTGTGTGAATAGGGTAAATATATCGGGAATGATTTTTGAAGCTTAAAAATACGTATGGGCTTTGAAAAGTGTTGAAATCAGGGTTTCTCAAGGCTGGAGATTTTTCTGGGCTTGCTAAAGAACTTTAAAATCGTTTTATAAATTTTTGGTTCCATCGTATACTTGTGTAAAGAAAAGATTACAATTTTTTTTTAATTAATATTATGCATGTGTAATATATAAGGTTTTTGATAATTTTAACCACTTAAAGCATTATAATTTATAACAAATTAGCACAAAAATCATTGAAAATAATAAACGATGTTTTACATATTTTAACTGCAGTAAATAATGTAGAAGCGCATATATTACTTTGACCATAATAATATATTATATGGTAGAAAATTGTGAAGCCTCAGTATTTTAATGGCAAACGCCACATATTCTGCGTAACCATTCGCATTTACATATGCGTCAGCATTTACATTTGCATTTATTGTAGATCCAGCCTATAAGGGCTAGCCGTGCGTGGACTAATTACTCGTACACCGAGTTCTACTTCCTCTTTGCTCTGTAAAAGCGCCTCGCGCGCATACGAGATGCATTCGTATACATAGTGTAGTGCCAGTTGCGCGAAGAATATCAGTCGATAAATGTATACACGTATAAAATTTTCCGAGTACGTCGACATGTAAATTTTCCCTAACGAAGCCAATAGAATTGCAAAATTTGATTGGAAGGGACGTGAATTAAAGAAGATGAGGAAAATTTATGGTTTTGAATTTGAAAATCATCGTAATATATGAGACCATAAACTGCATTATGTGTAGATAATACATTTTTAATGACGAATGATAAAAAATCATTTACAATACCTATATTTGAAGACGAACGGGTAGGAAATAATATTTATATATTACAGAGAGCATTTGTTTTAGTATATTAACTTATTGTATTTTGTGTATATATTTTTTCATCATTTGATCGTTTCAATAATAACTATTATTATAATACATAATAATAATTTGAACTACTTTTGTGGTTTAAAATATCTCTTACTGCTAATTAAAATTATTGATATAATTATAAACCGATAATATAATTAACACATTATTATCGATGCAATATTTGAACATTATTTCTTCTTCCAAAATTGTAAGAGACCTTTTTATATGCCCATTACGTAATTAAAACTAAAGTATGAAATTCAAAGCAAATGTTTCCGAACTCTATAAAAATGTATTTTTCATATAAACAAAAATCTCGCCAAAATCTTCCAATCGCATCATACTTAAGATACACATTCGAACTATATATATAATAATAATAATGTTTTTTTAAGGTCGCGTGGATCTTTTCGTATTATTCAATGCACCAGATAAAATGTATTTCACGAGCTTTAAATAGCACTGACGAAAATTCAATTTGAATGAATAGCACACACATAACGGACGCACAAAACTTTCCACGCTTTAATCTCGAACGAGAGAATAAAAAAGAAGCCGCCGTGGCGCGCGCTCAGATACACGTCTGCACATTGTCTTCGCGCAGCCAAAAAACCGCGCGACTCCAAAAGAATAACAATATAATAAAAGAATGAAAAAAGAGAAGAGGGAACGAGTATATTCGGTGGACGACCTTTCGGCTAGCCACAAAATCCACATTATAATGACCTGACCTTTCGCAATCCGTCAGAGCGAGCCGCCGCCGTCGTGCGTTCTTCCCTCCTCCTCTCTCCCGTCTTTTTCTATTTCTGCGCGCGCGCGCCACGGCGGCTCTCTCATTCTATTTTTCCCGATTCTCTGCGATTTCACGCTGCTTTTTCTCGTCTCTCGATTTCTCCTCCTCCTCCTCCCTTTCAATCTCCTCTTCTCTGGCGAAGATGCGAGCGCGCGATATATAAGAGGCGACGACGTCGCTCGCGACTCAAAGCAAGTATGTATATAGATATATATGCATGCACATACGACTACTCTCCGCCGTGCATAAAGCACACGGCGCGTCTAGTCGACGGTATATATATATATACACGGAGAGAGGAGTAGGGAAACGGCAAAGCCACGGCGGAACTTTCAATCATCGGTTCGTTGCGCCTCGCGCGCGACTTCGGCGCAAAAAAGAGAGAGAGACGAGAGAGAGCAAGAGGAGAGAGGGAACTTGAGGGCAAACGATAAGACGCGTCGGCGCGCGCGAGCGAGTGAAGATAGTTTATTTGCCGGTGATAAGACCTATACGCCCGCGGGGAAAGAGAGAGAGAGAGAGATCGACGCGAGCTCTCGATGTTTATACGAGCCATGGTCTTTACACTCGCGCACGCGCGCCGCGGTTTTTTGGGCTCACGTCGGCTTTAGCCATGCAATTCTATACGTCTATGTGTGTGTGTGTGTATAGGTGTCGCGAAGTGAACGCGTTGAAAAGTGAAAATGAGAATTAGAGAGATGATTATTATGGTAGAAAGCACGTTCTAAAGCCGCACGGGGAATATAAGTTCCATAATGAAAACACGAACTAAAAACGGAAAAGCCTCGAGGAGGGGGACAAGTATTAAAAACTTTCAAGCTTGTGGAAAATTGAAGTAGTCAAGTGACTTTTACTGCGTGACGTATAATAAGAAGGAAGAAAAAAAAATTTGAAATGACATTAAGCCCCGGAGAGTGCGTGTAGAATACGCGCTTTTTTTATCGTGAAACATAAGAAAATTTAAATTATATTCATGAAATTTTACAGCTCGAGGAGTTTAAACAAAATTTCTTAATCTTTAATTGAAGCTGGAGTTTTAGTAAGTTTTTTTATTTCACGAAAATAGCTTTTTTTAGTAATAAACGAAACACGTAAATGAACGTAAATTTCGTCTGGAATATATACGTCCAACTGACTTTTCTAAATTTCAACATTCAATCCGACATTTATATACCCCGAAATATATTTTATAATATGGAACAAGATTCGCGACGAGAGTGTAACTTAAAATTCCTCGCGCGCGACGCTCAAACGTGAAACACACGCACACGCAGTCGTTGAATATAAAGTTTCCGATTTTACATGTTAATTAAACACTATCGTGTGAGGTGGTATTTTTCCACAGTTGATATAAATGCCAATGTGTGTGTGTGTAGCGCATTTGAATTGATCATTTGGAACTGTAACGCTACATTGTAATCTCTTTACCTACAAATGAGAATACGTGCCGATTTGTAAACAAAAGCCGATTCTTCGTTAATATATAACCGAAGAAATTTCTATTCTTTCGAAATTCATTGAGACCAACGAGAGAGTCCCGGATTGTTCGAGTGAATATTGCTCCGGGCATTATTAAAGTGAGACGACTTTCCCCCAGCGATTGCATTGACATGCCGCGTATGTTAGAAATGTATAATAGCGCATACAGCACTTGCATTTGGTATTTCTAAAGTATTTAATATAATAATTACACATATTAAATTAATAGTAGTAAAAGGCAACTTGAAGTATTATATTATATTTAGCAATTAAATGACTAATAATTATGTTCATTATATTACCCTGTAAATTTGAGTAAAAATTAAAGAGTTTTATTAATCATTATTGATAATATAATCCTTATCCCGTAAGTAAAATAGGGATGGTATTTTTTAATTCAAAGAAAACAAAAATAATATATGTAGGGCAATGTCGTGCGTATACCTTGAAGAGTCTGGGATAAGTAGTAATAGACAAAACTATTCAGACATTTGGACGATTGATGTATGTACCTTCGTGCGTCAACTACAGAAGTTAATAAAATATTAACTCATTTTTCAGACTATTATTTTCAAGTTTAATATTAATGCTGATTTACAATTTAACGTTCACATTACGTTAAAAAAATGAGATTATATATTGCATTTAATATGAATTCACACTGACGTACAAAGTCACGTGGCACTCGTAACATAAAAATAATTCACCGAAATTTAATTTCTCCGTACATATCGACGCGGCGTAGTAGATTGAATGGAAATATCAAGGCACTTAATGACTTTCAATATATGAATAATCATCAAATACGATAATTATGAATGTCTGAGCCTCATTAAGTTAATAACGTTATTTTTTAATGAAAATTATAATCAAATCAATTACGATTAGATAGGAGTGTAATCTACTTGATCGCTTTATCTGCCTGATTCTTAAATGCACTTCGGCGTAATCTTTGATAAGTGCACGAGTAATTGCTGTTACCGTTAAGAGTCAAGTCACTCGCAATGATATTTTGACTATCTCTCGGCTGTACCGATCATATTTTTTCGCTCACTTATCACCTAGGAATTCCAAGTTTTTTTTTCAGCTCCGAACACAACAAGATAGGAACGAGAGTGAAAACAGAGAAAAAAAAAATAAAACACCTGTTCGATATTGAATCACGACGCACGGCCAACACGAACCGCGATCGAAAAACAAATCAATATACATACATACATAAAGTACCGTAACACGATGCTCGGAAAAAAATAATCTTTCTAGGAACGTTCAAACTCCATCCCGAGAAGAGATACTCAACGCGATACACAATATACCAAACACACTCGAATAATCAACTGCCTCTCACAATCCACATACTTACATATATAATTATACAATATATTCGTCCATCGCAACCGCGTACTCACCTCAACATCAGTCCCGTGCGTGTTATACAGTTCGGCACAGCCCACAGCGTTTTGCGACGATATAACGCACGCGGCGTCTGGCACCTTCAATATACCCCGCTTGACAGAGCTATAGCAGCACACTTGCACAAAGTAGAGTAGTAATTCGCGCACAACCCGCGCACAGAATATAATTACAATATATCGTCACACGAGCAACAATCCGCGAACAGTAAAGAGTGCACCAGTATAGCTCCACTATAATATATTATACACACACACGCACGTACTTATATACCTGCACGGGGTCCGTGATCGCCCGGCCTGCCAGGCGCGCGCACCGCCGCCCCCGCGCTCGGATCTACCTATATACTCAACTCTCTCTCTCTTACGGTTCCTCTCGCTTGCACACTTCCAAATCAATCGCTGACGCTGTCGCGCGCGCCTCCCCCGCGATCATCCATCCCTTCGGCCCACGAATTCATCTTGTCTCTCGTTGGAATCCTCGTTATTCTTCTTCTTTCTCGGCACTATATATGTATATTATATATATACACACGGGGAGGTGACCGCGCCGGTTATTTTCCACGTCGTCCGCGCTACTATGGTGAAAGCGGCAGGAAAACCTCTGCGGTGTGAGACACACAGCCGTATATATAGAGACACACACAGACACCGATACGTATATATATATTATATATGTATATACACAGAGAGAATGAGAGAGAGAGAGACACGCCGTCGTCGTCCGCTCGGGCGCGGAGAGCAGCAGCCACTGACCTCGTAGCGGGCGCGCAGGCGAGCACGAGGAGCGGGCGCGCGCGCGCGCTGGTAGAGTAGGAGGAGACGACGGCGGCAACGGCGGCTCGGCCAGGCCAGCAGCGGGAGAGTAGTAGAGGAATATCGAGACGAGCTGCTGCTGCTGCTGCACACGCAGAGAGAGAAAAAAGGATGAGCGACGGAGGAGGGAGCCTATATAAGTTGTGTCTTTCTCTCTCTTCTCTCCTCTTCGTGCTATGCTGCTCCTTCTCGTATTATACACGTCCTCCGCGATTGCGCGCCTCCTCTTCTTCTTCCTTTCTCCTCTGCAGCACACACTCTTCGTCTGTCTGTACGCAGTTTTGCACCTCTCGCGCGCGAGAGCTGTCACGCGTGCCGATTTCCGCGCGCGCGAGCGAGCTTTCGACCGGCAGCGGTAAGTAGCGGCGGTTCTTTCAAAATATATATATGTATGTGTACTTGGAGCTACTGCTGCACGCACGTACTATGATATTATATATATACGCGGCTGTGCGGCCTTTTTTTTATCCTCTCGAGTACTTTTCCATAGCGGCGGCGGTGGCGATCTCGACAGCCACCCGCAGACGATGACGGCGAGCTGCCGAAGTGTACTATAGTAGATAATAGTCCGCGCTATATATTATACGCACTCTCTCACGCACTTATCATAACAACTCGCGCAGCGCGGAGACAGAGTATGATCGTGTGCTTGCGGGGGAGGAGAGTATAGTCGCGTAGCGCTCGCTCCGCCACACACATAGGCACATACTATCTATGTGTATGTATATATATATATGCTTGCGTGCACGATAGGCGTGCGCGCGCGCTCTCTCCTCTGTGATGTGCGAGCAATGCTCGAGAGACACGCAGTAAAAGAGCGAGTGCGAGAGAGAGAGAGGCGGCGAGATAGCAGCAGCAGCGCGTTGCGCGCGCGCTTGTTTGGAATACACTGAGGAGAGCATATTTTGACCCCGCGGGCCTTGCGCGCTCGGCTCCGTGGTTCGGTCGCGCTCGGGACTTTCCGACCAAAGCCGCTCTACTGCGTGCTGCCACCGCCGACGTAGTCGTCGTCGTCGTCGCCTACGGAGCTGCGCTGCTGCCAGCAAAACGGAGTACCTAGCAAGAGAGAGGGAGTGAAGAGGTGCGGGTAGGGAGGGCGGAGAGAGAGGGTTCGAGCGAACTCTTATCGTCGTCACTCGCTGTCTCGCTTTTTAGCGCGCAAGCCTAGCTGCTGCGGCTCTTTATCGCGAACCGCGTCTAGAGAAGAGAGAGGAGAGAAAGAGAGAGAGAGAAGCAGAGGGCTGTGCGGATAACGCGCACGTCGCATTTCACTCGTCCGGTCCCACGTATGTGTGTGTATGCGAAACTCGCGAGAAAACACGCTCGGACTTTCCGTCTCTCTTTCCTTTTCTATAAGCATACACGGCTGCATGTATGTATGCGAATTCGCGCGTTTATATACCTACTAACGCGTGTACTGCGTATACAGCGCGCTTGTCATTTTTCTTGCGCGAGTATGCGGATATAGTTATACCTATTCGTGGAGAACGCGCGTGACAATTGTTTTCTCGGCGGATTTTTCTTTTTTTTCGTTGGTGTTGACTGTCTTTTTTTTCGATCTGTCGCGTGGGATCGTCGAAACTTTATGTCGCACAATAAGTAACTCTTTGCGGGTGCCGGACTTTCCCGGCTTTGTATTATATAGATTTGGATCGGAGCTTGAAATATTCTTTTTGATGGAAAAAAATGTGGGGAAACCCGCTCTTACGCGGCGAGAGCTTGAATTGCGGGCATTTTTTTAAAGTGGTTCTCCAGTAACTCTTTAGTCAAATGAGTGGTGGAAAAAATGATTTTGAAAACTAAGTAATCAAATCAGAGGAAAAAAATTGGACAGTCCACAGCTCGTGTAAATTGATACCCGAGCCGAAGTCGAGGGTGGCAAACACGTGCTGTGGGCTGGCCAATTTTACTCCCGTGGAGCGTATAGTATTTTTTTTGCCTAGTGGGCCGAAAGTACCACTTTCGCTCCCGGCGTCCGATCGCGAATGTTGTATTTTCGGCCTC
>UXGD01001148.1:0-39207 GCA_900474315.1 Torymus auratus | reverse complement strand
CCTTGTGCGTAAACGTACGCGATGTTTTATCGACCTTCGAGGGAGAGAGAGAGAGAGGCTATAGGCTGTAAATAATTGAGGCGTACATCGTAATGCGGTTTGCGCTGGAAATATAATGTTTTTTTTTCGCGCGGCTGATGAATAAGTGAGGCTATAGCAGCCTACTACGTTGTTAAAGTTCTCTCATTGAAATAGAGTGCGCGCGAGGAAAGGAAGCATAACGAATCATACACGCGTAGTTTTTAATAATTTCGTTGGGAGTCGATTCTGCGTGGTTGCATCAGATTTCTAACAACCAAGTCCGCACCCCCATAATCTTCTCGTCCCTAGCTCGGGAAAAAGATATCTCGGATCAAACTTCATTAGGCTGCGACGTCAGGTTCCCTCGGCGTCACTCACGCGCGGCTTATCACCGAATTCATACTTTCGAGAGAGAGAGAGAAAGAAAGTGACGCTTTTCCCTGAGAGCTGCGGTGAGATTAAAGAAACGTGCGCAACGAAGGAAATTACTTCCTCCTAATGGGGAAAAATCGGAGATGCCTATCTTTGAAAGAGAAGAAATGGGGAAGGACTTTTGGTTCTAATAACGAAACCGCGCTTATCGAGTCATCGACGTTGTATCCTTGCGTAATGAAGCGAGGATTCTTGTTCCTGATTAGATATGTCGTAGGTGCAAAAATATCAGTGTTATATCACGCAGCATACTTTTGTTTTTTGTTCATGGAATTTCAATTTAAGGAGAATTTCAATGAAAAATTGTTTTAATATACTTTATAAAACGTGACTAGATAATTTGACGCTATAGAATTTAATAAAGCGCTCTTTAATCTCGCGAAGAAAGGAAAACACACAAAAAAAATACCTCTAGAAAGAAAGCGTTGACGCCGCATCGCAATATCAGGCCGCTACTATACCGCCAAAATAACAGCAAACTCTCGCAGCCCCTCGTCCCCCCTCAACATAAGACCATTCTCACCCCTTTTTCCTCACGCACGCTTGAGAAAATCCCTCGTACGCAATAAAACGAGCCCGCGCTAGCTTATATATAGCGATGCGTTTGTTATCGGAGGCGAGACGTGCGTGCGTGGAAATCGATCGCTTCCTCGATTGATATTGTTCGGGTGGGGATTTCGTCGGTGTTTTGGAGAAAACCTTCTACGAAACTTTGCTATATACGTCTAAGAAAATTTAGACAGATTCGAATAAGATTTACGAGAGTTAAATGAGGTTTTGTTATACGCAGTAATTTTCTTTTCTTTATAAGAAAAAAGCTACATCGATCGTATACGATTTTATTTTAAAACTTAATTACTCAGCTGTAACCATTACAGCAAGTGTTATTTACGTCGGCAAAGCCACTTTTATCAGGGCTGAAACCTTTATTTGTCCGTACCATTGTCGAGTTTATTTTAATTAAATCTAATTACACTCTAGTGTGCGGCGTCCGATACGTTTCGCTTTACATCTCTAATTAAATCTAATTCAAAGTTAATACATATAGTCCCCTCTCTTTCTCGTTTTACTCGCTTCCTCTCTCTCTCTTTTTATAAAAGGAACTTTTATTACGCGCGACAGCTGTCGAATAACAATCGTATAAAACTCATCAAAGCTGAATATCGAAGTTTTATTGCCGCGTAGTATCGCTGGTTATTTTTCTTCTCCTTTCCCTCTCGAGCCGCAGTGATATCCTCGTGTGGCAAAAACGTTCTATTACCGCGAATCGGCATATATTATATTTATATTACTGTCACATGTATAATTTAAATTACACATTCGCAAGGCTTTTTTATGTATATAATTGAATCAAGAAAAGTGTTCGTTGTTGTTTCCCCGCACAGTGGCTAGTTTGTCTCTATATAAGGTTTGTAAATAATGCACGGCTCTATCGATCTGTCGAATTAGAAACAAAGCGTTAATGCTTGTATATTCCAACTAGCGCCTATACTGGAGAAACATTGAAACACTTTTGCTCGCTATTCGGTCATTCAACTAAACTATATAACCTTTTCGATAAAAAAAAACAGTAAACCCTCAGTATATTTTTTAATACACAGCAATATAAAGTTCATATAGAAGATTGTCCATCTCTTATAGCTCAGAACAATCGCCAATAGGAAAAACTTGTTCCATTCTCTCATTATCGTCACTTTCACGCAATATAATATATCCTATACAAGGCGCGGGCCAAATAGATTTTCCCCGGCACACACACACGAAAAAGCCTCTTTTATCATAGAGTGTAGCAAGAGAAACAGCAAGTAATGCTCGCAGCGAATAAGGGTTGCCCTGTCTCTTTCTCTTGAGCGACCCACTTTCCACCATGGCTGCTGCTGCTGTGGCTGCACCGCCTGAAAAAAACACCAAAATTCCCGGGCACATGATGCTCTCTCTCCCTCTCAATCCACCTCCCCCGAATAAAAAGCCCGGCTTGAGTATAGGGTGCGTGTGCGCGCGGTGGCGGCGTATATAGCGAAGGGTAGCCTTCGCCCCCTCCGCGTTTGTGCGTATGCGTGGGGGAGCAGCACAGCGCGGGGAGAGCGAGAGAGAGTAGAGGGGAGAGAGAGCGGAGCGCAGAGCCGAGGGTGCGTGCAGCGTAGGCCTGGGCGAATCAGTCGCGGACGAGCTGTGCTGCGCCGAGCTCTCCACGTATATTACGCGTGTATACTACAGCATACATACACGTATAAGCCATATATCGCTGGGAGAGAACGTGTGAGCTCGTGCAAGCCTCGCGTTGTTCAGCCGTGATATATAAATTCGATCGCGCAATAGTGTTACAACCTACGGAGGAGGATTGTTGAGATTAAAATATACCTAGATAAGATTTATATAAGTAACGCGTGTGATAGTTGTTCGAGTGCGGGAACCGCAAGCGCACTCGAGGTGATATATACATATTTTTGTCTGTGCAAGAGGGAATAAGCAAGAGAGGCTCGAGAGTTGCTGTTATATAGGATAGCTGAGATAAATCGTTCGAGAACATCAGCCAAGAGACAGAGTCATCAATGGTGCATATATTGGAAACGATACCGTCGCGTCGGAACGACATTCCCGTGGTGAGTTGTTTTTACTAAGGGCTTTTAAAAGCTGAAGCGCGTACCTTGAAGAGTGAAAAGATAGGCCTGAAATTTGCATGAAATTATGTAAACTCATATATGATTTCATTACTTTGTACCGATGCAAACTTCACGCCACTCGAAACTCGAAGCTCTTTTAAACGACGCGCTTGGAACGCGCGCCTATAGCCGCGTAAACGGCGAACTACTGCGGCCGCCGTATTTAAAAAAAAACAAAAACAAACTGCCGCGCCTCTTTCGCACTATTGCCTAACAAAATTACTAGCTTTTACTGGCGAAACAAAAAAGTGTAAAAATGAAATGGCGCGCCGGCGCGTTATTACGGCGCTTTTATGCGACATGACTTCTTAAAGAGCAATAAAGACCTGCCGCGTTGTAAAAGAAAATGAAAGTATTTCATAACGCGCGCGCGGGTTACCGTATATTCACCTACGACTGTGGCCGACAACAAAGTAGCAACGCGTGCACGCTCGCAAGCATAATTTCGCTATTAGTCCAAAGCTTTTTTATTTCTTCTCAGACGTGGTACGGAAAAGCGATTAAAATCCTCGCACTACTCGCGCGCTTCGGCGAACTGTTTTTTCAGTCGTGCATATCGAAAAATAAGCAGCGCAACGGGGGGAGAGAGGCATACGAATATACATAGAGAGAGCGCGCTCGTCTATAAATAAATAAGGGGAACGTTGACACGCGCTCGCGGTTGCCGGCCGGCAGTAGCGCGGCTCTACGTACGTTTCATTGAAGTCTCTGTAATATTACGCAAGCGCGAATTTCTAAATTTAGACTTCTTCAAGTTTCTTTGATCGCGCCGGCCGCCATCTCGAGATTTCCCAAGATATAATTGTAATAATAGACGTGTGCTTGAATAAAATGTTAAATTTATAAGTTAAAGCATGCATTATAATATCTATTGGGTGGCTGGTTTCGCGCTTTTCCCGTTCAATTGTCCCGGGGCAATCGATAGCATATTTCAGCCAAACACATATGCGGCTACTAACGCATGAATAATTAAACGTTTGCTTGGGCCTTGCATTATTAACAGCCGAGGGGAGGTAACTAACGAAGAAAATCGGGTGTTTTGTTGAATTTTTAAAAGTAGCGTAAGCGAAACATTGCATAATCTCTCTCTCTTTCTCTCTGTCCCTCACACTTTCTCGGCCTATGATGTTTCGAAATTTATGAGAGCGGAGACTAGTGGCGCAAAATCAATACTTGGAACTATGTCTGCGGCTGAAACGGAGGCGCTATACATATTTCACGAGGGGCTTTGAAAAATAATAATAGCTTTTATATCCCTTTTGAGGATGAACTTAGTAATTTCTTTTAATAATACAGCCACTGCAATACGTAAGTTCCCTCTCCTCATTTGTATTTCTGGAGAGGGTAGAATTTTCCCGTTCCACCTATCGCTTTTCCCCGCTGTAATCAAAAGAAACAGCTGCTTATCTGTCTCTGTCGATAAATAAAAAAATACACGTCCCGTGTAGCCTACTCCAAAAATCACGAACCTAATAGCCAGAGTTCTGCCCCCCAAAAGAAACCTCAACCCCCGTATACGTCTGACCCAATTCCCTCACGCTTCCTCCTCAGTTTTTTTTTTTCGCGCACGATAGAAAAAAGAAACACACTCACGCACATAGAGCAGCTGCGCGCAGCTGTCTTTTCCTTCTCTCCGTTTTCCGGCATTTGCAATTTAAATTTTTCGATCTGCGCGTGCGCGCGGTCTTACCCAGGGCTTATTTAATTCGGCCCGTTCCGCACGGGGGAAAGCGCCATGGATATATGGGGGGCGAGGTACTAGCGCGAGGGACTGGGACCGTAGCTGGCTTTCGGGTTTCTCTTGGATTAATGATACAAATCTTGGGAGAATTTTTTTTTTCGGGTTTATTGATTGGGATGGGTGTATGTGTTTTAGAATTGTTCGTCAAGAAAACAATCATCTTCGAAATTATAGATATAAACATAACGTTAAAACATCAAAAGAAACATTCACGTATTACGAAACTGATCATAACGGATACTTTTTCTAAAGCAAACGATGAAAAATAAACCGTTCCTCGACCCCTCATCAAACAAGCCCACAAATCTTCCCCCTCATCCGCACAATTTTTTTAATTCCACACGCCTGTTTGTTTTGCTTCTCTCTCCTTCTCTCGCGTCCCGGATACATCTCAAACCAAATACTACGCTATAAATAAAAAAAGAAAACAGTTAAATTCTCGCGTAATGTTAAAGTCTACTCTTATTTCGCATCTCGGGGCGATTGAATTATAGTGCATTATTGAACGGCCGCACGACTTCTTCTGAAATCGATGAATCGCGGGATTTGAATTTGAATATTCTACGAGGGACCGGATTTATAAAGTTCGCGCGCGTCCGGGATAAATGATGGAAGAGGCGCACTACTGGTGTTATGAAAATTTGAGGACCGGAGTTTTAAATTGGTATAAGCGAGTTAAATCCATATTAGTTTTCGAAAGTTATGATCGGCAAATTTATACTGCTATTTATTTATGAATATTTATCGTTTATTGTTTTATAAATTGAGTAATTTACAAATATAGAAAATTGTACAATTTCATGTTAACAAATGCTTTTGTAACCGTCATCTTCGGATTATATTATTGAAAACTCAATTGAAATCGAATCTTCAACGTTTAATCAATGAAAATTCACATTTTTTCATCTCAACTTCATACCCAAGCCTTTATATCAACCTGCCGTATCTTCATCAAACTGCACAGCTCGCATTCACATCTCTCCCTCCGCATGTTTTGAGAGGCGCGCGCGAGTAAACGTATAACACGTGCCGCGGGACCAAAAATAGAGCAGCGGCGGCGTAGGGATCTTTACGAGCCGGCGGACGAAATTTTCGGAGAGAGCGAGCCGTAAACCGCTAACGATATTAACCCGACGACGACGTCTCTCCAGGGAAAGAGAGAGAGAGTGAGGAAGGTACAGTGCCAGTTGTAGTACTGGAGAGAAGGCCGACGAAGGTTCTTGGGGATTTATGTACGCGCCGGATGATATTGTGTTAAAAGGAGTATGTTGTGGGTTGTTGTTGGAAGGTCGGTGAGAGCCGGAGGCAAGTCTATGTTTGCTCTTCACTTTTTATGGACTTTTGCCTGTGTAAATGTTGATAACGAACAGCGCGTCGTTATAAATAAAAAAAAGTTTACACTCATCAAATTTTCTTCTCCAAACCTACCTGCTCTATATTGTCGTATAGTAACAATTGGAGTCGAAAAATAACGTCACCACTTCCAAACCCGAGGGCTAAAAGAACGCCCACGTATATCGGGCTCTGCTAACCTTGACAGCCTCCTATATACGCTTCAGCTTCCGAAAAGCCCTCGAAAAAAATCACTCGAACTTTCTCCCCCACCCTCATTCCTCCCACGCACATCCTCGAAACAACAATAACAAAGGCAACGACCCCACGGGTGTCCGATCGATCGATCGCGCTGTCCTCCACAATACACACCACCCCCGGTCCCCACGCGCAAGAGAAAAACGCGAAATCAGCGTGCCCCTCTTATCGGGCAAAGGTTAGGAGAGCGCGCGCAAGGTCGAACACGCCGGAGATGAATGGGAGATGCTATCTTGGCCGAGATAATTGCCGGGAGGGGGAGGGAGAAGAATGTGTATATGGTATCGATTGAGGGAGAGGAAAAGTCGCGGGCGAGAGAAAAAAAAAGCTCTGCCCCGAATGACCGCTGGGACAGCTTTGTTTTGGTCCGCGTAGATAAGGATTTTTCGTGTTGTGTAAAAAAAAGAAGAGGAGGAGGATGAGGATAAGGACCTTTTTCGGGTACGCGCATGAGAGTTGAATTACGCGCACGCCAGAGACACGTGCCGGACGAGTGCCACATGGCCCGCAGGAATTCCGCTCTCTCTCTGTGTATATGCGTCTTCGGATGTTTCTCTTGAGTCAGGAATAGCTCGTGCCAGTGCCACTGCGCGCTGGAATATCGGAGCTGCTTTTTCCGTATTTAAAGGAACGAGTATGGAGTTCGAATAATGAAGTTGATCAATTTGAAATACCTGTATTAATTGTCTAATCTTTCTTTTATTATGTAAAATAGTATATAAAAAATGGACTGAATATATATGAAAGCGCTCAACGTAATCTTACTAAACATTTTAAAAGTATAAATTCTTCATCTCCGGCTACTTGAAAGTAGTTCAACTCTCAGTTGCATTATCTCATCAAAAGACAAACTTTATTTCCCACAAGCCGCCTGGCTTTGGAAGATAATCCAGGAGCCATCGTCACTCGCTAACACCATATTTATCCCAACTTTTTAACTTAATAAAAAAACCTCCTCGAATCTCCCTTTTTACGCGTCGCGCGGCTATATATATATAACAACATAGATAATACGCTGATGAAAGTATTATAAAAAAAAGGAGGCAAACGAACGGCAGCTCTCTCTCTCTCTCGCCCGCGCGTTTATTAGCGAATTTTACGAGCGCGGAGAAGCGACAAGAAATCGTAAAAGATAATGAAAAAATAAAAGCTCGGCAGGGGGGAAGGACACGCGAAAAAAAATCAACATAAAGAAGAAAATACGGCGCATAAAGCTGCATAAGGGCCGGATAAATCATATTACGATTTAATTCAAAGTCACAATGGGCTGCGCGCGCGTCGTTCCTTATGATGAGACCGAAGTCGAGCCGTGTTTCGTCCCGCTGCCGGCTTTACATAAAACAGCACTCGCCGAGTGGCGACCGTAAATTATTGCGAGGTCTTTAACGAGGCAAAACGCGGTAGAAACAGAAGTTTTGATTCTGTCATCCATAGCCGCAAAGACATTTTACAAGTAGTCATTCTGAACGGTTCAAAAACGTTAGCAATCGCGGTTATCTTTATTGAAATTTAATTTTACTGTTATAATTGCAGTAATATTTGTTAAGATATATATGTTCCAGAATTGCAAGTAACCAGAGTACTTTCAATAAAAAAAAAAAAAAAAAAATTGATTCCAATAATAAGCACCAGCAACCTCACACGTATTTTTTACTTCTCTTCCAATCCAAAAACAAATCTAAAACGAAAGTAACGGAATTTATCACGGGAAAAAAATTCAATTTTCTCACTTTGGGGAAAATTCCCTTCTATCACTCTGTCTTTCTCTCGCGGCGCCGATCGCCGTCGTAAATTCGCCGCGCCGTCGCGGGTAATCGAATCGCTTTATAGATTTCTCGTTTCCGTCCCGCGTCCACACTCGCGGAAATTGGAGAAAAACTGCGCAAAAGGAGGCGCGCGCGGAAAATTTTATTTCTACAGGATCCGAGCAATCCGATTGGCCGAGCTATATTCGCGGCTGATTCGTCGTTATTTTTATGGGAGATGGCGGTGGTTTTAAGCCTAATGAGTGCGTGTTCAGGTTACTAACCGAGTAGGCTGTAAAAAGGTGGGAGGTAAAAAAGATCCGAATGACTATTCTATTTTTCCAAACTATAATGAACATTATATTACATGACCGAATATTCAAAGCCATAGACCCATTCGCAAATGCTCGCGCTTACCTCTCCCAATTCCAATACTCTGCCCATCCTCTCGAACAACAACAACAACAACGCGACCGCTAATTCTCAATATAGCAACGATTGCCTCGCAATCCTACCGCTCTCACTGGCGCGCGCGCTTGCCCGCGCTAAATCTCAAATCCCTCTCGAGCTTATACACTCTCCCAGTCTCGCTGTCGTCGCGCTCCTACTGCCGCGACGATAGTGCGTCGAATTAATTTCGCGCTCCCAATTAATTTGCCAATTAACCTGCCGCGCTCGTGCTAGATCCAGCTCTCCATTCGGATCTAATCTCGGGGGGCTGCCACGGCGCGGTCATCTCGCGAAACTCGAAATGGACTTGTGGAAATGAAGCGGCGAGATTAGTCGCACAC
The DNA here is from genome assembly GCA_900474315.1 of Torymus auratus. Taxonomy (NCBI): domain Eukaryota; kingdom Metazoa; phylum Arthropoda; class Insecta; order Hymenoptera; family Torymidae; genus Torymus; species Torymus auratus. The sequence continues at coordinate 30,224 of UXGD01001148.1, read as the reverse complement.
GCGCGTCTTTACGTGCGGGTGGTACATAGCTTAGTTTGCGTCTATGTGCGGGATGCGATCGGATTGTGAGCAGCGGGATGTAGTTTCGAGTTGTTACGGGGTCGCGCGATGAGGTGAGTACATAGGAAGAAAGTGTTTTTCGGGGACAGCGAGATTGGATTGTCTCCGACGTAAGGAGAGTTTCGCAATCCCGGTTCCGATTATGTCGCCGACGATTCGCCCGAAGCTTTCATCGCACACCTTCGTGGTGAGAAAATTACCAAAAAATACAAAACCGAAATTACACACATATATATAGATTCGCGGATGCATGCATTACATATTCGCGTGGATTCTTAAGCGCGCGCGCACGCGAGCCTACGGCACATTGTGATAGCGTGTTGTGACTGCGCGGCTGCGCCTTAGACGCCGCTGGCAAGAGGGAGAGGATACATGGATTTGCGGCCGGGAGCGTAATTGGCTAATGAATATATCGCTGCTCCGACGCCGGCAGAACGGCCGAAGAGCCGCCCGTATAAATTACGACGCCTCTGATTTACATGCGCACCTCTGCGTCTCTGTGTATGTGTACACAAACGTATAATACACAATGGGGCCCTTCGATAAACGCTAGCCTGTAAAAATGCTTGTAAACATCGAAGCTTTTTTTTCTTGCCGAAAGAAAGAAATATTTTGGTAATACGATGATGGGTTACGTATATCAATTTAGATTGGCTTGTCAAATTGCCAAACCCATCAATTAGTTATATGTAAAGTAACTTATATTAGTTTGTAAATATAGCATCATAGTTATCGTAATTTTTCTTATAAAAAATTCAAAATTTTCCGCAGGATTTCACCTACATTTAACACTTCTCACTCCATTATACCACGACCACGACAAGACCAACAACACCCCCTATATGCAGCATAAAAATCCAATTCCCTGTATCGGCCGTCCGGTCATGTACCGCACGCGAATGAATAATAAGACGTAGGTATACGTGTATATATATACAGGGGCGCGTGCGAACCCTTATCTCCCGGACGTCGAGGGCGCTGATTGGCCGCGGACGGACGGGCGCGAGGGTCAAGCCGCGGCGCGATAGCTCATTCAATTTCCCGAGCCGGAGTGGTATCCAATCGGGAATTGGCCCCTTATTCTTCCCATACGTTCGACGTTCTCCTCGCTTACGGAAGACGCGTGATCTCTTGGTTTCTGGCGGAACCGCGATAAAGGCAGCGCGGTTATTTATTCGGGAAAGGGTGAAAGAACATTTCCACTTGTATTAAATCGTCGCGCATACACACATGTATGTCCCCGATACCCACATCATATCTGCCGCGCGACGGGACAGGTATTTGCGTTCGACGCGGCATAAATAATTCTCAGCTCCGTTCCTTCCTGCCTCCCTTTGCGACGATTTCATTATCGTCACGTCAACCGCTGCCGTCGTCGCTGGAAAAATTCCTCTACGCCCGTATATACAAAGACGCGGCCAAATCGGCCTGTCAGCTCGCGTGCGCCGCGATATATATGTATGCGCGGGGGGATTTGCGCTGCACGGGGAGATTCGAGTGTCGAGTTGACACGTCGCGCGCGGTGCGGATTTGTCGCTCGTGGCGTATACACGCGCGCCGTCATTTTTTTGCCGGTAATGCGGGGAAATAATGTTTGCCCTGCGAGGGCGATATACGTTTGAGAGACGTTTCTTTTACACCGCTGATGTATGTATACGTGTTTTAAAGTCCTGCCTCTCATAATACTTTATCGCTCTTGTGTCAACTTATCACTATAATTGTCGACTTTAACGTACACGTTATTTCTAGTTGTACACACTTTGATGCAATTGATTAAGCTCGGTCAATAAAAATATAGAATCAGATAAAGAAAGTGTGGTGTATATAGTAATTAATGGCTTTCTGAACAAAAGTGTTCCGAATACAACAACACACCGACAGCAATTATGTCCCTTATTCTTGCAACGATCTTCTAATCGCACTTCACCATCTATACCAGTATACCGAACGCTCGCTGTGCACTTGACGATACCGATCTATTAATTAAGACGACACTACGGCAACCATAACAAACGACCAACTTTTCAATAATAATCCTCACAAAAATTGTCGCGACGATCGAGTTAGAAATTACGTAACGATGTTATATCATTTCTCGAATAAAAAAGGGGCGCTCCCTCATCGAGGTCTATTGACTCGTGGGGTTATATACGATGAAGCTTAATTAATTTCCGGCGTGCGCGTGCAAACACATTTGCTTATTGCGGCGGCACGTCTTGAGAACGTTGCGCGCGCGATCGATGGCTCGAATTAGCGGTTTGATCGTTGTGTAAAATGGGTTCTGTATTATCTGTTTATTTTTAACTAATTAAAGCTCGAGGTTTTGAAAAAAAGGACATTTTAATGGTCACTTAGGCGTTATACTCTCGTGAACAAATATAATAATTCAAACTGGGTCATATATTTGATAATCGTGAAATAATCTCTTTCAGAAAAGTATAAATGCAGTAATTAAAACGAAAAATTGAGAGCAATTTTATTCGCTTTATTTGAATATATCATTTATATACATCAAAGGGTTTTTATGCTGAAAACAAAAAGCAATCAGTATATCTCTCCTATGAAATTTTTTTATATCTTATTCGAATAAAGTCATTACGAGAATAATTGACATCTAAATACCAACTATATAGCCCTCTGCCGATCGAGAGAAAACATGTCACAGTTACAAGCCGACAACTCATTCCTCCCGGCTCTCCCAAAACCTAGCTCTCCCAACTGCGGCAATTAAAGCACGATCATCATTAGCGGCCGAAAAACCCTATATACACCCGCTAAATCCCCAGCGATATGATTTGTCCTCGTTTTAATAGTCCACCGTGTGTGTGTGTGTATGTCTGCTCGCCCCCGCGAGAGTACGACTGCAGCTGACGTTTACACACACGATGATGCCCGCGTGACGTAATACGTATCGCTCCCCAGAGGCGGCGTTTTTCCATCGGCTCCGATTAAATATTTCGGCTGAGAGCTGCGACCAAATAAGTATAATTGCTAGCTATATACATGAAATTTCATCGAAAGAGCGTTATATAATCACTAGTTTTTTGTCAATCATTCTACAAATCCCTAGCTCTATACTACTGTCCAGCCTGCAAAAAAGTAACATATCCACAGACAGCCACCCGCGATAAGACTGTGGAATAAAGATGCCGCCGCCGCTCCCCATGACGACTAAGCCGACAACAAACGTCTAATGGGCTAATGCCCGCGCGCGCACTATCGCGAGCGAACGTCTCGTTTCCTGACCTACCCCCCGCCCCCGCAGTGTAGAGTCGCAAGTAATAGCGGCCCGGAATATGTAATGCCGAGACGGATGTATGTAGAATCGCGAGGCTGGGTTCTAGTGGAAAAGTTTCTATTGTGTTGCTTTTCGACATGCGATTTTCGATAACAATTTCGCCCGAACCTAAGGTAAATAATTAAGCTCGTGGGTTATAAACAAGGGCGAGGACAACCCGTTGAGAACAGCGCTCGAATTTATCATCGTACTATCAGGTCCCCACGGACGAGCGTCGTTGTTCTTTTTCGAAAAAAAGAGGTTAGTCATCGGTAGAAGTTGCTTGTCATTGCGTATATATACACCCCCAGCGCTTTCTAAATACATTAAAATATTCATGAACGAAAGGACGAATGCGAGTCCCTCGTGTCGTCGTTGGAGATGATGCCGAGATAGGCGCAAATTGATTACAGCGATATCCCACGCGTAGGCGAATTAGACGACGCGGCCCCGTAATTTCGATTTGACCATGTTCGTTTTTTTTTGTTCTTGTGAATGGAAAACCGACGAGTAGACAAACGATTAAATATCCTATTCTCGTGGATTCGGTCTTTATTCATCAAAAAACGATTACACTTCAGAGGAGGGTACTGAAGAGAAGGTAATTTTATACAGATTGTATGAAGAATCTCAAGCAATATTTCATCTGTCGGTCGAGTTCGACTCCTCAGATTTTTTTGTAATAAGAAAAGGGTGCAAGTGCGATGCGATGGCAAACACTGACGGCTGCTTTACGGTCTACAGTGTTGTATATTCTATTTAAAACCACGTGTCTATGGGATGGCGTATAATATGAGCGAGGGTGATGGACATGTAATTGTGTTTTGTGGTCACATAATATGCGCTCTATATTTGGATATGACTATATCACTTGCATAGATTTCTCGCGTAAATCTGTGCTTATTCCTACACAATCATTGCAAGATATGGTCAATAAAATTACATAACTGTGATATTAAAAAAAAATCCATGCTATCTGTTATCTTTTTCAACTGAAATATAAGTAAAAGCTTCTTATCTACTGCGAAAAGCTCTTACTATATCCTACACACAACAACATACATATATATAAACTGTTATAAAATATTGATCTGAACTCTCTCAGAACCATGCGGCTACTCCAGCGAAGAGCTCATGCTTCTGAGTGTGCATTAAACGCGTGTGCGTAGTATTATAGCGCTTCAGAAGCGCGTACGCATAGCGACTCTAAATTTATTCGCCCTTAAACTGACCTCGTCCCCCTCTGCTTTTTTGTTACAGATGAACCGTCCTATTCAAGTGAAACCGGCGGACAGTGAAAACCGCGGAGGTGAGAACAGCCCATCGATCCGATATAGATAGAGCGTGTAAAAGGCCGAGCGAGCGAGCGAGCGATGATGGCTACCTCTCTGCTTCCCTCTCTCTCTCTCTCTCCCATTACACGAGCGTTTAACGCGAGCGAGAGAGAGAGAGCTTCGAGCGTCGTTGCACATACGCCGGATAATATACATACATGCATACATACATAGATATACGCACGCGCCGCGTCGTCACGATATAGGCGCTACGGTTGTGCGAAGCCGAGCGAAACGGAGCGCGCGGCGATCTCCGGGGGATGGATCGCGCTGCGAGAGTGTGGCGGCTCTCACTGTACATATGTATATGTGACTCGCGGAAAGAGAACGCAAAATTTCAATTTTTCAACAGTGCGATGCTGCGGGTTCGAAAATGTGTAACGGTTTTGTATTGAGATATCGATCAACTGAATATAGACGTCTGTTGATGATGTGATTACTTGAAAATAATTTATAAGAGCAGCTGCGGCAAAAGTAAAAAAAAATAATGTAAAACGTTATTTACTGACCTACATTTGACGATACGAACGTAAAAGTAACACTCCGTGGCAAAGACATTTCAATTTTCGGAATTATTATATTACATAAAGTTTTAATCGCACAAATTGTATAAAGACGTCCGTGATACCTATAAAATCTTAATTAAAGTACGTAAAAGCGAGAGTCTTTTAAAGTCACCATTTGCAAAGAGCATAAAAACACGACGACAAAGTGGATCAGAGACCTAAACAGCTCGTGTCTCTCCGTTATGTCGCGCGGCGCGCCTACGCTTCCGAGAAAGGAACAACGCCGGGGAATCAAAAACACTCTCATTCTCTCCGCCAAATAAAATTGATTTTTCGTTCCGAGGGTGGCACAGCCATACACACACACATACTTGCAACAGCTCGGGCTCTGCGATCAATACTCTCCTCCACCGCGCACTTACACACCAACACAGAGCGGCAATCGTCTCCTTTATAGGGGGAGAGAAGAGAGAGAGAGAGAGAGAAAGCTGACGAGGGAGCCGCCGCCGCACGCGCGAATCGCTCGCTCCTAAATAGGCCAGGCTAAGAGTCTCTCCCTCTTTGATGGCCCGACTACCCCAAATAGTCGCCGCCGACGCTCGCCCACGCGATATATATATTCTCTCGCTCTTATATATATAAACGCTGCTTGCGTCCCCTTGGAGCGCATCCAGAGCTAGCAGATAAGGACGACGACGACGACGACGTATAGACTACTACGAACGGCGACGACTCTGACTCAGCCTATACTCTCGCGAGAAGTGCACACTGTGTATAGTACTCTTTTCCGCGGAGAAAGAAAGAGAGCCCGCGTGATGCGTATATTTGTGGCGACAGAGCGATTGACGATATATATAAGGAAGGGGTGGATGCACTGGTTAATGATCAGTCAGAGGTACGTGTACACGACAAAGATTCGCTGTTTCGTATTCTGTGGAATATAAAATGTATACAATTTTTCTTATGTATAACGCGACATATACTGGGATTGGTCATTCGCAAGTGCATCCACCCCGGAGCGGAGAGACTGCCCGGCTATATATAGCTAGACGAAAAAGCTGAAAAACGCTGTAAATAGAGCTGTGTAGATCATTTAATCATATACAATAATATGTGCAATCGAGATAGGTACATAACACTGTATACGGCCACAAGAGCTGCAGGGCGACGAGAAGGACATCTCGTCGAGGTACCGAAACTTATATACACGCGCGTCGTAATCAATACATTTTGCGAATAAGCTACTACTACCGCAGTCTAACATATATATTATATACATATATGACACGTATATACATACACACACGTACACAGAGACCAAAGAAACATAGCTGCGTATAGAGAGGACGAAGATCCATCACACATAAGACTCGCGCTTCCATATATATATAGGAATGCGGAATTTCAAAGCCACATGCCACCTGATCCCGCTCTGGATTCTTATCTATCCGCATCTATCTATTTATCCAGCGTGTGCGTTGTCGCGTCTTCGACAAAAGAATACATCTCGGAGAGCACACCCACAACCCGCATCTTCGACGCCCGCATAACTCTTCCCCCGACCCTATCTCTCTCACTCTCTCTTCGCTCTCTACTCGCAGATGGCACTTACTCTAGGGGGTTCGAGGCAGCCAGGCAACCAGCGAGAGCCGTAATTCATATGCTAATCTGGAGGAGATGCCATTGTAATCTCTGGTCCACAAAGCCTTGACGCGAGCGCGAGCGCGCAGGAGCGACTGGATCACTCGCTCTCTCTCTCTATGTATACCTATGTAGATGATGTATCCGGCTTCGAGGAGCGCAGGGGTAGCTCGAGTTCAATCATAGGGGGGGAGAGGGGGTTAGTGAACTTCGGCTGCGAGGCCGGCACTTTGGACCCACGCGACACAATGCAAAACGCGACCCCCCGGTCCTCCCCCACATCGGATTCGTATGCTGAGAGAGAGATACTCGCTGGAATACGTAAAATCGCGTGGCAACTCTCGATGATGCAGCGTCGGTGGGTGGGTATATATATCGGAGACTCGATGAGGTACTATTAGGTTCTTTTGAGGATCGCATTTAGGGAATCGATTCATGGGGCTCTGATTAATTCGATTCAACTGATTGAGCTTTCTAGAAAAGGCTATCTGAAAATCATCTAGTGCAAGGATAAGAAAAGCAAACAAAATTTAACATCCCCGCAACACATTGAAAAAAAAGGTCAAATGACCAAACCGATTTGGCGAATTCGCTGCGCAAGAAAGTAGCGCGCCTCGATTATCGTTCTTACGACGCGGACGGTTCACTCCCCGACGAAGACACTCTCTCTCTGGGTATGACGGCTAATGCAGCCGTTCTGACAGTGCTAAATTGCCGAAAGAACGGCTCGGGCAAAAAGCGAGCGAGCGATCCCAAGCCTCGCTCTCATTGTTCTGGCGAATCGTCCGGGCTTTTTCCGCGTTAATGACCATCTCGCTCGCTTCTTCCTCTTAATTACATCGTTCATGGATCCGAGAGCCTCCTATTATAGACACTGCACAAAGTGGGACCGCTGCCGAATTTTAATCGAGACGTGCGCTTTTTAATCATAACTTTCCTCGCGAATATCCCCCCTCCGATTAATTGCTGCCCCCCGTGTAGCGCGCGCGATAAAAAATATATATATTCCGACACTTTAATCCAGCCCCACCGTCCTGGGGATGAAAACTTCTCTTGGGGAGGACAGATCTGTCTTGCCTGCCCCCGTCTCGTTGTAATTTGAAATAATCAATACTCCAGCGCCGGATTTATGAAGTTACTTCGGAACTCGCTAATCGCTCGGCCGCGGGCCGAAGAGCTTAAGGCGCCCCATGCCCGCGCTTCTGCGAACGATGAAGCGGATTTGTCGGGGGATATCCGCGCCCGTTCAACTTGTAAATCAAGTTTGCTGAAGAAAAAACGCGCCTCGCTGAGTTTCAGATTTTTACCTGCCCATCTCTCGGTACATATACTTACAATCGCATCAGTACGGCTGTTACTCTGGGAGCCATGAAACGTCTCGATTTACTGTCCCTTCGTCATCATCGTTCTCTCTCCCTCTCGACAGCCGGTCACAGTGTACAAATTCACGAGCTTTAATCTCGTGCCTTCAAACACGGCGCCTACGAAAATTTCCCTAAGACTACTAGTACTGTCTCCTCTCATGCAGCCCCCAGGGCGACAATAAACTCAAAACAGCCTCTCGCTCGCTCGACTCGTAAAATCTGTAGGCGTATACTCCCTCTTTCTCTCTCTCTAACTCGCTACTTCGGCAATCGCTTTCAGCCGCCGGCATTAACTTTCGGGCTGGCTGCGCGCGGGCGGGGCGAGATTTGAAAAGCCAAGTTGAACAAACTCTCTCTCTCTCTACGAGTGGCTTTGGGATAAGGTGAGCGAGAGCAGGAGCAGACAAGTTTCGATCTCTTCCCTTCCCCCCCTGCAGAGCCGGAGATAAAGACAATTGCGCCGCGCGCGCGAGGAAAGGACGACGCCAGACTCTCTCGCCCTTATCGATTGCCCTCACTAGACAAAGAAGTTGGCCGCTATGTCGTGCTCTCACGCGGAGAGAAAATCCTTCGCTCTCGTCGCCGGTAAACAGACGTTTTTATCGATGTGTTACGCGCTCCGGCATTGTTCCCGTCCGCGGTAGATATAGCTTCTTCTCTTCTTCCTTCTTCCGCCTCGAGGTGGGGATGAATTATTCAGCATTCGGTGCTCAAAAATAGGGCAGAGACCACGTGTACGCGTGTATGTGGGCCTTTAAAAATTCATGGCTGCTAACCTTAGCGGGAGAGCGAAAAATCAAAAATTCAAAGGAAGGTGACTTATAATTGGAAATTGCGGTGGACGCGCGCTCGTTTTTTATCCGGTAGTAGCTCCTTGAAATACAAGCTCTCTGTCTGTGTTTTCCAAGAGAGAAAAAGGGAGAGAAAAAGAAAGAGATAGTGGAAATTTTACGTCGCCTTGGCAAATAAATGAAGTGCACTGATAAAACGCAAGAGGTAGCGAACGCGATCAGATATTTCGGAATGTACGGTGCATTTATACTCGGTTGCTTTAGTACAGATATGTGGGAAATATTTTTAGAGTAAGGCTGTATAATACGGCTCAATTATCTAAGATATTCGTAGAAATGTAGGTTGCGCTATCTCGCATACATGTTTTAGAATTCACGAGTACGCCATCTAGCGTCAACTTCGGCTAATCGAATTACTCGCTTCACATTCCGAAACTTCGAAACATGGTTATTCGCTCGGCGGACTATCGTCGTAAAAACTTTGCGTCTCAACGTCAAACGGCCAAAACAAAGATCCCTATGCCCTTCCGTAGAGAAAGAATACGCCACAGTCGTAGCCGCCAGTGCCGCCGCCCGGCAAAGTGAATAAAGCCATTTGCTCGGCTCGGAAAACTCCATTTGGCCATTCATCGACTTTTGCGTGTCAAAATCAAATCCCTCGTCGTTGGACTTCGCAAGATAGAGAGAGAGAGGGGGGGAGGGAGTAAGAAAACTTTTCTACTCCTCCTACTTCGCTTCGGTCACATAATTTCCCGAGGGTGAATTCTTTTGCCCGATGGGCCCTAAAGGGCGCGTTAACACTTTGCGCGCGACAAAGGTCTCCAATTTCTCTCACTTTCTCTCTAAGAAAGTGCGTTGAGAAGAATGGGGAAAGAGAGAGAGAGAGAAAAAGCTTTATGAAAAGTAAAGGTGGCTAAAGGGACAGCCATGGAAAATGGAAAAGTCAGGCGGAGCTATATTAATGCCCTCCTCCTGTGGAGTGGGATGTGGAGAGCTTTTTATAGCGCTCTAGAGATAAATCCGCGATCTGGGTCATAAAATTCATCCGAAAATTTATCATTTCGTCGTCCACCACGAGACGAAGTCATTCGCTCTCGCTAAACGTTTCCAAACGTCTTTATCTCTCCGACTCTCTGGCACTCTCCTGCCTTCTTTTCCTGCGTAGTTCGGTAATTCGATTTTATATACGACGTAAAATCGTACCTTTTTCAAAAAAGCGACTCTTATCATCTTCTCTGCAGATAAGGAAAATAGTTTTGGAACCACTTATTCTCTTTCATCTTCGTTTTCTTGGAAGATCTCCTTGAAATTCTCACTAATAAGAAAGCAACTCTTTCCCCCTTCAGCAAGTACTACTTGAGCGCCTTCAAGAGCAGAGGCACTAGCAGCCACCAGCTCAGTCTCACTCATACATGTATAAAACGTAAGCTAGAACGGAAGAGAGAGAGAGGGTGGGGGGAAGAGAGAGAAAGGTCAACCTCCACTAGACTCCGCATAAGTCAGGCGAGAATCTAATTTCCCGGGACAAATCCTTAAACGCGGGAGGCGTTTACTACTGCGCGCGGAATGAGTTGTCGCTGCAGCGGTGGCGGCTTTTAACTTTAGCGCTCGCGTCATCGAGCCGGCCCGCGAGAGCAATGTTGACAAGGTTTTTAATTACCGCTAAAGTTTCCCTGTCGTGTTCTCTCTCTCTCCCTCTCCTTTCTGAGCTTTTTTCTCTACTCCGCGACTTCCCTTTAACCCGGAGCCACCGCAAGCCCGGCTCTTTAATTAACTTCGCGGCGGGGGCGGAGTTGAACCGCGCGCATGCGCGCTGAGGTGGTAGTGCTGGTGAATTCATCGAAACGAAATTTCGGGGAAAGAGAGAGAGAGTAGAGGTTTCACTGGGATACACAGCAGCAGCTCTGACCCTGTTAATATTAATGAGTTCGCTTTGTTGTTTCTCCGGGGCTCTTTTTTCTCTTCCTCCCGTGAACTGGCGCGCGCATCGCTTCGCCGGAAGATGAGTTTCGATTCGATCCTACTCCCCAACCCCCGTCTTCTGTCTCTTTATTCCAGTCGTGAATTAAAATCGAGAAAATTCAGATAGCCAATTATTACTTTATGCTAATGACGAGAGGTGGTCCTCTCTCTCTTTCTCTCTCTCCCGATGGGGAGGATTTTACGAGGTTCGTTTTGGACTTTTTACGAGGCTGCCGCGATCGAAAGGGGACGTGGATTGTAATTACAACTTCGCGGCGACTTGTTATTACTCGTGCTTATTAACTTTCTGATGGTGATTCTTTTATTAAGATGAGAAGTGACAGTGTCCTTTCTCGCTTTATAGATATCGATTCGAACCTGTAATTTTCCTCATAAAACAACATTCAGCTGTAAAAAGTATATCCTCAAACATTCTTTCGTGTCTTTCATCCAACTACAAAATGGGTAGATAAGATAAGTTTGTAACTATACGTATGCTGGACATCTACCCTTTATATTCTCCGAAATTCACTTGACCAACTCTTTATCGATGTGGAATACGAAAAGAGAAACAAAAATAAACAGCTGCGACAACAACGAGGCAAACCGCGAGAAATATCTCGCACTGTCAGCCTTATCAATTCATCCGCTATATATAAATCACCCTGTACAACCACCCGTGCGACACGGACAGCCTTATAAATATATATATATATATACATAATCGTCCGAGTCAGGCAGTAAGGAAAAAAGGTGAAATGTGGCTATACACACGACAACTCTCGAACCGCATTAAGATATATACCCTCCCCACGACACGTATATACTCATACACACAGTGACGCAATGTCGCCTACACACGAATACAGTAAAGCGACTCTACGACCATGTTTATACACACACGTTCTATATTATACAAACATATATATAAATATATATAATTCTCTCGTGGCTCGTTTTTACGAGAAAATGAAACGAAAGATGCTTGTTCTCTTGTGTTCTCTCTTCCAGCGCAAAAAGAAACACGAATGAAAGAAAGAGGAAGGAAACGAGAGAAAGAGAGACACCGAACGATGTAGAGAGCATAAACGAGAGAGCAAAAGAGAAAAAAAGAAAGAATGAGCAAAAGAAAAAATACGAAAATACGATGCCGAGGGAGGCCACGCCTACATTCTCTTTGTTTTTTCTGTTCTGTATTGCAGAGTGCATGATGGACGACGGGAGCGCCAGTGCCATCTTCTGGAAGTAGGAGGCACCGGTGGCGGCCGCTGCGAAGGTAACTTCGACTTCCAGGAGATAGCTAGAGCTTCCTTTTATACCCATCTCTTGTCCCTGACACCATCACACGTGTGAGAGAGAGAAAGTTCAAACACCAAAAGATCCGTATGAACTCCTTCTTCTTTTATTCCTCTATGCTCTGCATTCCTAGCTCTTTCCTCTGGTTCTTTTGGCTGCCAGAGGAAGGGACGAAGGAAGTTGAGGAATAAAGATAGAAGAGAGGGATAGACGAGAACTGGCGAGCGACTATATCTTCTCCGATAGCGTCTCTCTCCCTCGCCACGCCATCTCAACCGCCGAACCAACCCGGTCGCTCTCACACACACAGAGTTACAGTTCCACTGGCAAAGTCTTCTCATCTCTATATTTATACATATATATTTTGCTGCTCGCTAGTGTTCGGTGAACCAGAAAAAAAAGATAATCCCACCCTATCCATATATCCTTGCTCTCTTTCTCTATCTCTCTCAGTTCCTTGACCGAATCTTTCCATGGCCTCACACACACCAACGGCAACAATGATGACGATGATGATCGATCAAGTGATGGTACTCTCGATTTTAGAAAAGTTTGCGTTATTTGCATATCATAGAGAAGTCAGAAAGCTTTTATACCTTTTTTATATTGTACAATGTTATTTCTTTTTTAACTTGCATTGAATAGTCTTTTTCTTTACGGACTGCCATAGATTGTCACTAGATTTCGATCTTCGTTGATGGTTTAACCCTTTACGGCATAACAGTTTTTTCACATTTTTTTCGTACTATATTTACATGCCACACTATATTTTCTCTGAAACATACGGTGAACGTTCTTTTTTTTCTATTTCGTAAGCATTTTTGAATTTTGATTGCTTCTCCGCGATACATGCCCCAAAGGGTTAAAGGCACTTGTCAAGCTAAAGTTTTACAATTAAAATTTTTCTCTCGAACACTTAAGTACCACTTTTTTCTCTGCAGTAGAATTTCCTGCTCCTTGAGTTCCCCCTTCCTCCCCCACGAAGCAGCAGAAACGTATCACCAAATACCAATGCCGAAACCTAACCCCCACCATGACCACCACAACCTGTCCGCTCTTTTATATACAGCTGTGACCATATAGTGGCTCGCTCGTTGGATGTATTGTCTCGTTCGTTGTCGATGTGTTTTTATATATATATTTTCACCTTTGTACATATATATATATTATTATCTTTTATTCTAATTATAATGTGAGTTACATATATATTATATATACATTATACCTTATATATATTTGTACCTAGACTCGTGACTTTGTTTTTTCAAGTTTATATTATTATACTTAACCAAATCCTGGTGATATCCTCCTCATTAAACAAGTGTCCCCCTGTAATACTCATCATGTCACTGTCGCACACGTACATTATACCATTATACACACACTAACACACTAACATATATTATGTCGTCGTAAGATTTTTTCAAGATTAACCGAAATACATAGTCGTAATACCGTTGTTTATATATTATTATTATTATTATTATATATTGTGATAAAAACCAGTGCAGATATTTCTAAGAATCTCTCGCTCGATGAAACCAAAATTATTCTCACCAGCGAAATGGCGAAATGACAAAAGAAAACCAATTGGAACTGTATTGCAAAATTTGTGACATACCCAATCAGGCCCAAAACAATGAAATTTAGCGAGAAACCACATGATTGCGAAAGAGTAAAGCTTAAATTAAATGTTAAACCACTGAGTTATAACGATGAATTCTTGTGAGGCATTTACTCTTTCTAAGTCGCACAAACGGGAAAATCGTCAAGGCGATCGAGCGATCGAACAATTCGATCGGCTTTGCGCATTTTCAAAAGAAAAATAATGCGGTATTAGAAATAACTGCAGTGCAGTAATTTATTTTGATAAGCATCGCTGTCACGTATTAACTGGCGTGTGATGACCCCAGAAAGTGTCGCCTATCAGCACCGCGTCAAGTCCTCGCCTCATTACCATCTTGTCATTCGCCATTGCAATTTAAAAATTATCATCATTGTATAAAAAGCTTCTGACTCAAAACTACATTTAACAGTGTAACAAATTCACTTACTTACTGCAATTGAAGGAAAGGGGACATAATGTGCAAATGTCGTTACCGGCGAATGATAGATGACTCAGGCGAGGGCCCGGCGCATTCAACTATAGTAGTGAGTCGCTTATTGCCCCGCCCGGTAACCGCGTATTCCCGTTCTCTTTCACGTTATTATCATTATTATTGTCAATTATTATCATAATTATTATTATTACTATTATGTTCCGTTCGGCCGTTGTGGCTTAGGCCGTAGGTTTGTCATTGATTGATTGACTGCTTGGTTATTCATGTTCATGCAATTTTTTTACTCATCGTCATTAACGTCTTATTTTTTATGCGTTACATCATTGTCATAATTAGTTACCACTCCATAACCTTTTGTTTACCACTCTTACGTTTACGTTTCTCTTTTTTATTTTTGTCACTCGTTCTTTCTTTTCTTTAATCTCCTGTTATGATAAGTTACCCGTTGGACGAACTTGTTATTATTATTATTATTATTAGCGTCATTATTGTCAAAAGCACACGCAGTCCCCCACATATGGTGTTAGATGTATACTTTTTTGACGTGATATTTTACTATTATTTTTGCGTACGGGTGTTTGCGTCTCTATATATTATATATATTACATATTATACTTATGATCTCTCGTGCACATGCCGCTCCCGGCACGCGCGTGTCCGATGAAATGTTATCGTATACAATTAATTATCATTATTATTACCATTGTTTATCCGTTCTATGATTTGACATTATTATTTTTTATTGTTTTTTTTCTCTCTCTCTTTCTCTCTCTCTTTGTTTACGAAGCCCTAACCCCCCCTCGCTCCTTTATAACCCCCTTAGGATGGTGGATGCTGTGGTGTAACCGTGTAACTTTGTCGTTCTCGGTGTTAGCCGCCAGTTTTGTTTTGTTTCTGTTCATTATTACTCGTTTGTTTTCTCTGTCGTTTTTTACGTTCTTTCTCTTTGTTTCTTTGTCAATTTTTGTTCATCTCACTATTACTACATATTTATTATTATTATTATCATTATTATTATTATTCTTATTATTGAGTGCGCCAGCAAGCGTAGCACAGAACACACAAAAAAAATCGTGAGTTGACGAACACGTGCCTAAAATCGACTAATCCTGCTGTTTTTTCTTTCTCTTTTTTTCTCGTTCTCGCCCGTATCCCGTGCACGCACACACGCGCGCTAAGCCAGACAGGAAGCTGTTCGTGGGTATGCTAAGTAAGCAACAGACGGAAGACGATGTACGCCAGTTGTTCACTGCCTACGGAACAATAGAAGAGTGTACCATCCTACGTGGACCTGACGGAACTAGCAGAGGTGAGTGTCGCAGTACTTACTTTTTTTTTACTTTCTCCTTTTCTCACTCGCGAGTTTGCCGCACACCGTTTTCTACTCACCATTGTCATCTTGACTTTATGTGTATGCTGCAAAAGATTTCAATGAAAAATTCGTTGGTCAGCAAATCGAGAAAATGAATGGCTGATTTTTAACTTAATTACTCAATGTATAGCAACATTTACAAATTGAAACTTTTTGCAGCAAATTTTTCTAATAATAAAATACACCATGCTACTAAACTAATTCCAATCAATCAATTTCGAAAGCTAATAACTTTTATATAGTAAAAAAAGTATAATTTTAGCTTAAATAACAACCTCAGCGAAAAAAAAGCCTCTCCTCGTATACGCTCCGCGTATGATAATGATAACGAGCTCGGCTGCGCAGATGTTTCGCCCTCGTTTCGCGCGCCCTCATCGGTACTTTTAAATCACAATTAGCCGGCGAGTACGCGCAGTGCGTTAATGGCCTGTACGAGTCGGGGTAGGACGGAAGAGGAAGGGGGCGTAAGCATAATCCTTCCGACTTTCGTCATTGCTTATTCCTGCTCGTTATTAAACTTTCGGCTGCGCGCTTTAGTAAATGATGAGTGGATGGGAGGCGCTATAACGACTGCTCCCAGCGTAAATGATTGATAAGTGCACTCGAAAGGAGAAGCATTATTTACGTGTGATTCGTGGAAACGCTCTCCCTCGTATCGTGAAAAGAGAGAGAGAGAGAATCTAGGAAACTATGAAGCCTTCTTTTTAAAAGCCCTGAGGCTCTCGCGCGCGCCATGAAAATAAACGCGATTGCTTCCGGGCGATATTGCCTTTTCCTACTCCGCTGCTCCCTAATATCTCGGCAGCGCGGCTTTGGCTTTAGGGACGCGCGCCAGCCGAATAATAATGATAAAGAAAAACTTTTTCCCGCTCGCTCGCGGCGAAATTAAAAGGGGAATCAGGCTGGAAAAGTGCGGGAGGATTTTAAACGGCGGCGCGTCTTTTCGAGGGTTCGCGAACGCTGCTTCGAGCGTTATATAAAGTTTAAAAGATGTTTTCGATCTTAAACGATCATAAATAAAATGGATAAATTTTTTATGTTATTTACTTTAGTTCAAAGGCCTTTCGATAAACTTCCACGGGTATAAATCCGAGGAAAATCATATTTTTCATTAATTCTCGCTCCGGCCCGAAATTAAAATCCTATTTGCTCGGCAATAATGCTAGATCCCAGGTACATGTACGCGAGTGAACAAACACGCGAAAAAGTTGCGCTGTGCACGCGTACACACATACACAGACACACTTTTATTAAAAACATCCTCCAAAAGTGCGTTGGGAAAACACACGGCGTCGGCAAACATGTGGACTTTGATCTCGGTGCATATACGCGTACAAAATAAAACTCACGCGAGCGTAAAAAATAGAACACAGACGGATAGCTATAGCGACGCGCGCAATAATTTCCACTCCAACGTCAAATATTGTCGTTCGGCCTAAGTTTAAAGAAGCGCCCGCAGGGATTCGACGATGCTGGGATAAGAATTAACTTGGAAAGGCTGATGAAGAAAACAAAATATCAAATTGGTATACAAAAGTATCCCTACAGAACTCTTAATATTTACATTAAATCAAGGGAAAAAAAATAAAGAAAATAGTTACAAAGCAATGTCTCAGCCATCTTTCTCTCATTCCTCCGAATTCCACTTCTTCCCTCGACCTACACCATCCCTCCCAAAGCCAAGCGATTTCTCTGGCTCACCTGCGCGCACGCAGCAGCTTTTTAATTAAGCCAACGGCGAAATTGCGCGCGGGGACCTTGATTTTCCTCTGGCGCGCGGCCGTCTCGCGGCGCCCCTAATTGCCTCGCGCGGAGATCCAATCGCGCGTGTCGCCCTGGAAAATCTATTTAGTCGGCGTTCGCATAAAGCCCGGCAGTTGATCCTTTGAAGCCTCGCGCGCGCAGTATAGCCTATGGAGTTGTCGTTTTCTTTACTTTTATGAAAGGAAGGGGGAGGATGGATGAATTGTGGAGGAACAAAAGATAGAGGGAGCGAAGGGGGTTGAATACATTTTGTCGTTTGTCGAGGGAAAAGGTGAAGGCTGACGCTCAATAATGAATCGTCTTTTAATGAATAAACAACACTTTGCAATTGACATTGGCTATATAAAAATTCGAATTTATTCAAGCATCTTCCTGCGCTCATTATAGTCAATATCATTATAGAAATAACCCTTCGGCATGAATTTCCAAGAACCCCGTCCTAGAGTAATAATCTACATGTACCTGGCGGAGGCGGCCTCAGAGTTGCGCGCACGAACCATTCGAGCGGCGATTTCGGAGCAGGCGCAGCACCGCGCGGCGGGCGTGTCCTCTTTTCCCTCTCTATGCGCGCGCGATGCAGGCGCAGAGGCCGAGTTTCTCTCCTCGGGGTTCTGGCGAGGTGCCAGCGCGCCACCTCCGCCGCTCGCGATTCGCGCGGCCCGCGCGCACTGATGGCGTGTCGCCGAGGCCGCCTAGCTGCTATGTGATTCATATATTTTTATTTTTATTTTTCGTTCTTTAAAGTTTCGTAAATTCACGCTGGTTAGGATAGAATAGAAATGTAGTTTATTTGCACAAAATTCGAAGCACAAATTCATGTGTAATAGAAATATATCTCTGCATATAATTAAGTCCATATAAAATACTGTAGAGTGATATAAATTACTTATACAGTCGATTATCACATTCACAGGTTCGTAGTGATTGTTGTACTCTGGTGTAAAGCTAAAATGCAGGATTTCAAAATAATCTGCAGTTTATAATTCAGTTTAATATGCAATATATCCCTTTTAAGTAGTTTTTTAGCACTCTACATTAGTGATCTGATTAACATTTATAGATAGACCACAGTAAATTTAAAAAATAGACTTTTTAAGTAAAAAAAACATCTAATCGCTTTCGCTTTCAACCTCGCATCAAACGTCACACACTCATCACACAGCGGGATCTCATCGCGATTCCGACGTCGGCGGCCCCTTTAATCCTCGCGCTCGCTTGTACGTGCCGATACAGAGCCGCTGATCTCTCCATTACGCCGCGGATTAGCCGCAGTTATGAAACTGGATGGAGAGAAGTGATGGGAGTAGAGGGAGAGCGAGAAAGTTTAGACGCTCGTGCGGAATGAGCGATCGGGATTAGCGCTTAGGAGAAAGTGGAACGTGCGAATGTGTCGGGATACTTTTAAATGTTGTTACTGTATAACGCAGAAGGTATAGTCGATATCGTATAGTTATATTTTGTTGATATTATGACACTGATGTTATTGAGAAATTAGGCGTGTATAAGTTGAAAATCGAGCCAATTTAACTGGTATAACTTGAACGTGCAAATAAATAATGTAATACCTCCTCGATCTGATTATCCCTAATAACCAATCCGAGCTGTGTGCAGCCTCATTACAATAATACCTTCCTCTCCCCACTTGAGCGCGCGCCGTGCCACTCGAACGCGCCTCATCAATACCCAAATCCAGTCGAACACACAACGCAGCGCGCCTCTCTATCCCTCCAAAGACACTCCCCCTCCTCGTGCTCCTGCCTTCGGCTCTTTCATGTATTATTCATATATAAAAGAAAGAAATTTCGCATTCGAAAAACGCGAGAACGGGATAATTGGGGCCGCGCTTCGACAGTTCTGCACGCGCGTCTTTATATCCGGCTGCACGCGGATTTGTTTTTAAATCGTCCTCAGAATCCAATGTGTTTTCGATTTTTGAATTGGGAACGCATGTAAGTATTTTTTGAATGTAGGTTAGTTGGCATATTTCCGAGAGCTACGAAGCTTGTTATACTCGCAGAATTTACGAGGAACGATCGTGTGGGCGTTTTTCTTTTATCGAATTCCCGATAATGTATGAGGAACAAAGCCCTTTGCTTATACTTATTGCGAATAACAGTAGGACGCGTAACAAGGCAGCAAACATATCCATTTGAAGGAGAAAGGACATTGTTACACCAGCTCTTTATTTCCTGCAATGGCAAAAGCTTCCTCCTCTTTGGCAGCATATATTCTCTCGCTAACGATCAGAACTAAACCATATACTTCACGCGCATATACGCGCGGACGTGCATTAATTATTCAATCTCGATGCGCGCGCACGCCGTTAATTTAACGTTATATATAACGCGCAATATACACCGAGAAGTTGGCGTATATTGGAAGTTCACGCGGCGGAAGGGGGCTTCATTCGGTTAATGAGGTTGCCGAGAAGATTAAGTTTATTTTATGTGTATATGAAGGCTATAATGTACAAACATTTATGTATATACTTGCCTAGCGTTAAATGTATAGTCGTGTCTAACATATTTTCCTCGGTAAATTGTCGGGAGAGAGCAAAATGAAAGCGTTTCGTTCAATCTCAATTCGCAGCCCTCCTCCTCTCACCACTACGCCTTATTACGCATTCTGCGAAATATTAATTCACCTCCGAACCAGACGACTCCATTTATCACTCCGCCTTTGCCTCTCCCACGCACCCCAGCAAGACCTCAAAAACCACGTAGGCTGCGCGTAGAGTATATAGGCTACGTTTGAAAGCGGCGCATTAAGTCGTGTAATATATAACGACGCAAACCCTTTCTTCCTTCTTCCCCTTCTTGGAGTGGGAAGGCTTTCAATTCCAAAGTCGCGAAATCGAGAAAAACAAAGGGGGAGAGATGGAGAGAGAAGCGAGTGGAAATGTATATAAGGGATGATGAGTTTGATAGAGTGATTTTAGAGGCTGGCGTAGGGTAACGCCTGCGTGTGTTTTGAGAGCTTTAAGGTTTTGTTTGATGCCGATGGAAAAGGGGGAATGAGAATTGTCAAGTGCCGCTCTTCCGAGAACCTTTGCGAATCTTTAATTTTATTTCAACGTTATATTAGTCATATTATACATTGAATAAATCGGTATCATTCTCAGTACTTACTTATAAAAGAAGCTGCCATTATCTGCACTCAGCACAGCGTAGGCATACGGAACAGCCTTCGAGCTGCTCCCAAAATCCGCGAAGAAAGAGAAACACTCGAGACTACCCCCCACGTAATGAGTTCCTCCTCGAAGTGCCTATTTGCGCGCGAGAAAATTGGAACCGACTCGACTTCTTCTTCTTCGCACGCGCGCGCGCGCTCGCATTAAAATGACGCGCAATTGACGGGAGTCGTCGCTCGTCGTCGGCTTCTCCTGCAGCTGACGGCGCCATAGGAGGGAGGGAATATTCGATTAGGACAAGTTTCCGTTTTTATTTCGGTCCTTGAGAGAGCGACGGCAGCTCAAGGCGCGTAGTGCCTCTTTGTCTCCAAGCTTTAGGGGGTGTCGAAATTGACGGGAATTTGCGTGAATGGAATTCGGAGCATTTTTCAAGGGATATAGACTATATAGAGGTGGTTCAATTTTATTTTCAAACAGATCGATAAATACACAACATGAAGCCGCTATACTTATTCGAGCGCGAAAAAATCCGCGTAGATATAACGGCATAATCTATACACATCAATATCCGAAATCCAATAAGTCCGACCAACTGTATATCAACCGCCAAAAAATCCACAACCGGCACACAATTGATATATCTTCTCGCGGCTCATCAATTGGGCAACAGTATATACATGTTATATTACCTAGAGAACTATCCGCGGGGGCAAGTAACAGCCGGACCTCGAAACCCATTAAAAATCGATCGTGCCAACTACAATAATAATAATGACGTTCCGATATACGGCGACGATCCCGCCCTCGCAATATTCTGATAACAGACGTCGTAAAGCCATGGCGCGCGAGATATATATGACGAGTCTATAATTTCGACCGCGCGGCTTTTACGATGCCTCGCGATAAACGAGACTCGATTGCCGTCAATTAATCCGCACTGCTGCTGGCCGAAAAAGTTATACTACGTTGATGGCTCAGACGTGGAGTGAAAGATGCGTCCGGATATCCCCATTGGATACAGCATGTCGTAACTCGAACTGGAGTAGATGAAAAACCCACCGAGCATAATCCAAACGCAACTATTGCCAACACACAACTTTGAAATCATCCTCTCTCTCCACCCCCACAACCATAGCCATCATATATCCCTCTCCATTGGCACAGCACTTCTCTCCCTCCCTCGCAATCCCTCAGCAGCTGCGGTACGCCCGGGGATTTCGGCCGATTAATAAATGCTCGCGGATGCACACGCGCTCTCTCTCTCTCTCGTATATATGTACGTACACGCATGTGCGCGCCTATATACGAACGATCGATAGCGCGTATACATACGAAGGGCTGGACCGTCCGAATTAAGTCCGGCGCTTTGATGCATTCGCGCGCGCGAGGTGGGGGCCGTCTGTGAATTTCGCCGAGGGTGAACACGCGCGCAACGGAGGGTAGATAGGGCGAATGGATTAGAGAGGGTGTAGAGGTGGCTGGGTCATATAACGGGGAGGGGGTTATTTATATATACGTATTGGGCCCTTGGAAGTGTAGATCGGAAAAATTGATGATTCGACGCTATGCTGTGACACATCTAACCTTGAGCGTCCATTCTGCTAAATCACGTGGCCCATTCCCTTGACCCATCTTCTCCCTCTTCAACAATCTACTCGGCTAATTTTATTACACCTTAATTGAATGCACAATCAACTAGCAGAAGCCGCAGATGGGACTGCTGTAGGGCACTACGCACCCACCTCAGGCCAAAAAAGCAGAAGCACATATATAACGCATATCTCCATAGTGAGTCACGTCTAATTCATGCCTCGGCTCTAACTCACGAGCGGCTGCTGCTCCCCCTTCTGTCCTCTCTAATGCGATCGACGCGCTGAGCACCTGATAAAAGCTGCGCCATTGTGCCACTTCTCCAAGGAACCACCTCCTCCTCCTTCTCTCTTCTCCTCCTCTCTAAGCCGCTATTGTACCCGTGAGATTTAGCGTTTTTATATTAATGCGATTACCGTCTGGCGGCCGACAGCAGAGAGCGAGAGAGAGAGTTTCGCCATCTCCCCCGAGGCATCCGGCGAAAGGCGAAGGCTCTCTCTCTCCTACTATAAATAGGACCATATTGGCCGTAAACCTTTGCGTGCATTACCCATCCCTAGTCCTGTTATCGGGTATAACAGGAGTCGCGAGCACGCCTGCGTCGAAGAGGATCGTAAACGTCCGTCCGGCGGAAGAGCGCCCCGAATGCGTATATATATATTTCGAGTCCGGGTTTATTCGAGCGCCCGGCTCGAAGGCTGTTTCTCCGATGCCCGAGACGCCAGGAATTTCACTAGGTTTGCTATAGCTAAGAGGATAACGAAAACACTCGTCATTGTTGCAGTATTAAATGGTTCTTTCAACCAGTATTACTGATGGTAATCATCGTATTTGCTTGTTTGGAAGTCGAGATAGAAAATGGGATGGATAGGTATGTTTTTTATGTAGTTGTGTGAATGGACGTTTACGATTGGCTGACCAATGCCAATTTTTTCTACGAGTTGTTCTCATTGAGAGTCATCACGATCGGATCGGTATCAATTCGAATTCATCAATCTTCGTGATTATTTTCAAGTCACCGATTGCATTCCCATCGCAACAATAGTGTTTCTCTATCTCCTCTCCTGAATCAAAGCTTACGCGAGTGTCCGAGAACACAACACGAGTCTTCCCCCGGTGACTTTATGCACATACACGCGGCCCAACGTCGGGCTCGATCGATAGGCCAACGCGCGCACAATGACGACGGGAGATGCCGTAATTACGGCCGAGAGCCGACGAGCGTGTCCAATCATCGAGTTCTCGGCACTGCACACCGCACGTATACGTATATATGTATACATACTCTGTGTATATACATACGTATACATATATATATTAAATATATACAGCCATGCGCGTGCGATATAATCGGCGACGCGCGTCCGACCATTAAACCCTGCGTATATCTGCCGTCATCGACGTCAAACGCAGCTGGACGACGGATATTTTTTTTTTTTTTTTTTTCATTTCGTTGTTATACCCGGGTTTTCCGCCACCGTCGTCGTCGTCGACGCACCCGCAGAATGAAGGTTTATAATGTAGCGACATGGCACTGACATTTCGCGCGCGGGCGTGAAATTTCATTGTTTTTCGAGGCCCGAGTGTGTGATTGAGGGATTGGTTCGCGCGCTGACGCGCGGTAAATTGCGCTACGGTTATTAAAAGCCGAAGAGGTGGGCGTTGGCGCGAATCGAGGCGAATCGTCGAGTGTGTGCGACTGTTTATTTTTCCATCATTTTTTTCCGCTAACTTTTCGTAAATAAATAATCAACGATTATTTATTGCGTTGATGATGTTGATGGTTACGGATACGCAATACTTTTCTAAAATGACTTTTTTATTATTATCAATGATTAAAAAGTAAAACTATCTTTCTTAGTTAGAATTATACAAAGTTTACAACTTGGAAACGATTAATATTAAATTTAGTTAACGGTTTAAAAAAAAAGAAAACTAACTAGTCAACCACAGTAACTTTTTTTACAATAAAAGTTTCAAACCGTTATATATATTCTATTTAAAAATATAAACGGATTGAATATTATAAACAAAGTACTTACACAAGTTTTGAGCCTGAAAATCAAACCAAGCACTTTGCACACGTCTCGTTAAACTGGCGTCACCCTCATAACCTCGAAACCATTCGTCCCTGGCATTTTGTATATCCGCTCACATACACACATATATATAAATACGATCTCGTCACGTGACACTACACCCCCCTCCCTCTCCTGTCATTACGATGCAGCGAGAGAGCAGAACAGCAGCAACAGCAACGTGCAGCATCAGCAATCGAACGACTCTCCCGGCGTGTGGCGATATATACGTCAACGGCGTAAAACGTCGCTGTGCACGCACTTTCGCCCCTAAAAGAGGACTCTAACCTCTACGCGCCGGCGGCGGCGTCGGCTTTTACGACGGCAACCATTACGAATGCGCGCATTAGAGTAGAGACGCGAGCGAGCGCGTTTAATAATCCATCTCGGGTTGCGCCACGCCGCCTAGCGGGCGGCGCTCGTAATAACGCGCGCACGCGTTTTATACGCGCGAGTGTAAAACGGGGTTACGTATGTATGGGAGAGCAGCAAGGGTGTATATCTGTATATCTCGCGATAGAGTACAAAACTATAAAAGAAGAGTAGAAGGGAGAGTGGGAGCTGGAGCCGGACGCGCACAATGTTTATTACGTAATGGACGCGCGCAGCCCGTGGCGTCGTTCGCTTTTTACACCCCTCGCGCGCTTCCACCCTTTCTCTCTCTCTCCCTCCCTCTCGTGTGCGGTCCGGTTTGAGAGACAAAAAGGGAGGCGCGCTAGCTCTCGTACACGACAGTGTATTGCAGAGGGAGAATCAAAGCGAAGTTTCGCCCGCGCCGAATAGTCAGTCGCGAGTGCATCGATCCTCCGCCCCCGTACTTCGAGTGATTTACCGTAATCGCGGAGGGCAGCCGGCTGTAGGTGAAAACGCCCGGCTGCTTTCAGCGCGCGACTCGATTGCAAGGCAATTTCGCGCAATTTCGGGAAATAGATAGCGTTCTCTGCGCTTCGACTACGTTTTTAAACATTTTTTTTTTTTAGGTGTAGATAAAGAGAAAGAGAGATAAAGCGATTACGGGGCGCCTAGCGTATAGTAGTGGATCCGGTGACCTCAACGCGCGACGCGCGGAAAAGCTGCGCACGGTGATCAAACGCGAAATTAACGAGAGCTGCCAATCGCACTCGCCGGATCGGATTAATGCAGGACGCGAGTTCGTCAGGGAGTACGAAGTTTCTTTGACGGCTCGATTTCGCCGACGAGTAGACTGTGCTGCGGTTGTTTTATTTCGTCCGGAATTTTTCAAAAAAGTTCATATCCTGGAAGTAGAACAGATCAGATTTTTTTTAAACCCAGCCCAACCACAGCCACACCATAGTATCTTAACCGCTCGGCTGGAAACCTCCACTTCCGCGCTAACTACGCTTATACACACTGTTAGCTCTCAAACTTTTCGTGAAACCACAGGACGATCCCGGCCTTTACAACTTGGGCATTTAATGAAAAAAAGAAAGAAAGAAAGAAACGCTCCAAGTGAGCCGCGCTTACTCGCCCGCCTGCGAATGTAACTTACAGGCCCGGCCGGCATTTGCACTTGAATGCCAGCTCTACTTCGGTGCTCCACGTTCCCATGTATAAGAGTCGAGGGATACAATATTGGTTTTTGTTTAGAGGCAATTCAAGGGTTTCGGATTTCCTGGTATAAGAAGAAGTTAATTCAGTATGTTTTCTTAATTAAATAATCGATAAGTCTATATTATAATAAAATAAAATTGAAACTGTGAATAATATGAATATACTTATTGCAAGTCAATAATAATACATTTTTTTTAACAAATACGATATGACCGTACGTTACCGAAGCTCAAACCCACTCCATCAGTTTGCCCAGCAACCCCAAAGGCATCCTCTCAAACTCAATTTTTCACCACCAAAAAGCCCCGTCACTAGTAATGCACACTACCCCAACTAGAAGCACATTACTCGAAAACTTCCTTCTCGCACTGTACACGTGCGAGGGTCGCTCGCCCCCCTTTTCCTAAAACGCGCGTGCACCCCATTGACATTAGCGCTCGCGCGCGTCGGTCAGCTCCACTCTCTCTCTCTCGCTTTAATTACGGGCCTTCCGCGAAGCGCAATTGCAATCGCAATGGCTTTCTCTGGAAGTGACGCGCGCGCGAGTGCGGGGCGAAAAAGCGCTCTCGCGCGCGTTGTGGTTGCTTCTTTTTCGCGAGGCCGTTGAGAGAGGGAGAGTTGGGAAGAGAGACGTTGTGGTTGCGGTGGGCGTGTATAGGCGGCTTGTGAAGAGTGCGGTGAGTGTTTTTTGTCGAGCGCTAAGCGGGGGTGGAGGTGCTCCGACGATTTCCAAGTGTTTTCGGCAAGTATCCAAGTAGGGATAGTATTTTTATTTTTTTTTTTGTTTCAAGCATCGACTCTGTGTTTATAGTTATCTTAGTACTCTGCTATTTTTAGAATTTTGAAACAAATAATTAATTTTCACAATTATATTCCGTTTGGCAAATTAATTTTTCCATTATAATATTTATTTAATTTCGGCCGACAGACGAAAAATTCCTTTTCCATATACCGTCATCGACCACATCAGCGTGTAATTCGACGTATCCGACAAGCCGCGAAATTTTCCGAAATTCCAGGTAATCCCGGCGAAAGCCCTGTTAATTTTTAACGCCAGCCCGGATCCCCGTCACTTTAATACACACTTTATATACGCATGTAATCGCTTGGCATATAACGGCCGAAAAAAGGCGCATTCAAATTCGCCAATGATGCGGCGGGGCCGCGCTCTTCTGCATATTTATCAACGTATCGCGCGCGCATGGCACAAAGGAGCTTTTTGCGCGCGCAGGCGCGTTCTATCGGGCATAAAATTACCGTTTTGAATGCTAACGCGCGCGCCCGTAGTTACAGTTATCGTTTAGATTATGCGAACACAACGCGCGCTCTCGCAGTGTCTGTATGTGCGAGCGCGCCGTTACGACGTATGATTTAATGGAAGATAGTGGAAACGTTATGTTCTATTAATAATTTTCTTTACGAGCACAGTGTGGCTGCTCGCTATACATATAATACCTATGCTCGCGTCCGAGGTTTTTTCAGAAAGTGGTCGTAGTAAGTTACACCTTATTCACCCTTTTCTTGCAAAAATTTCACGTCTTCTTCCAATCACCAAAATAAAGGCTATTTATAACAATTAATCATTTTCCACAACAGCATTCTATATATAAGACCTGTATATAACTTCCTTCCCCACGTTCCTCTGTCACCATTCAAAATCTTCACCCTCACATTCGCAAAGCCATAGCCCCAGTGCGCATGCGTCCACCGGCCTTAAAACGCAGCCCCAATTAAATCTCTCCCTCGGTGCGCGCGACTTCAAACGAACAATCGCGCGCGCCTCCCCCATGCGAGAAGAACAAAGACCCGCGCATCTGCAAATGAGGTGCAGCGGCGCCCATTCGAGCGCGTATATATATACCCACACGCGTTCGCGATCGCATTCCGTAGCTGTGGGAAAATAACGGGTGGGGATGCTTTTGTTGGCTGTCTAAATTTGCGGAAATGAGGTATCATTCAAGAATTTTTTTTACTACACAATTTTACACTTGATTTCCATTAAAATATAGCGTAGGAAAAGTATAGCAACACCACGAGAACCATACCTTTCGAGCCACTATGTAACCGAGCATATCATCGGAACGAAAGTTTCTACTTCCTCCGCGTCGCCCACGCTCCAGAAAAATACGTCGAGGGGTGAGTCAGGCGGGCTTACGTGTCGCCGGCGGCGAGTCCACCCTTTTCCGTGCTGTCATACGCGTTATGTGTGCGCGCGCGTATAATGCGTGGACGCGTGCGTAACGAGCGTCGGCTCTCTCTCTTTCTCTCCCGCATCGATTTTTTCCGTTTCGGACGAGGGACGAAGGCAGCAAGCGAGCGAGTGCTTTTGCATCAACGCTCGTTTGTAGCTTCGACCTTTTGTTTTTTCGTTAGCTCGATAAAAGAATGAAATTATAAATGATGCCAATAATTATTGTATTATTGTATTATTTATTTGTAACTTACATAACTTACATCTCTTAGTTATATCTCTCTAAAGTACATTTAACCTTTTAGACACTGACAAATGGCATTCAATTTAACGCCATCATTAATTCCACTTCCTTACAAAATAAACAACGATTCTCCTTCCCATTTAATCTCACTCTTGAAATCCCTTATTTAAGTAAAAATTATTTAAGCGCCGATATCCACTCTCTCTCTCTCTCCATACGATTCTACCCCTGCGCTAGTTCTCCGACTCTCCCCCTTACACTTACGCGGCAGTGTCATTGCCCCGTGTGCGCGTTGGAAAAATGGCGGCCCATTTCTTTCCGAGGGGGGAACGAGAGAGATGTTTTTTTCCTTCGGGCGAGAGGGCGAAAGATGCTCGATTAGCACGGGGGGAGAGAAAAATGCGTGAACGCGATCATTCCGGATGCGAACTTGCGAGAAAAGGTCAATGGGGTCGTGAAGATTTTGAGAATTTTCGGAGATATAGGGTTATAGAGTGAGTTGAGTTTTGTAAGAAACTGTAGTTTCAACGGTCTTATTTCGTAAACGTGCTCGATAATCGTGCGCTTGCAGGTTACGCGAAATATCGATTGGCCCTCTAGTGGTCTCTCCGAGAATAAAAAGTTCTATTCAACCGCAATAAGCGCTCCAAAAAACAATCAAACAACCGCAAAACTAAAGTAATACCCTTGTATATTTCATAACACTTTCTCCCCAACTTCCTAACTGTACGAAATATATCACACGAACAACGCAGTACATTGCACATTTTTCTTCTTGGCGGGGGTCAACTTTTCCCTCAACATCGTCCGCTACACGACCGCACGAACTTCTTTTCTCTCCCTCCCCTTTTGCGTGGACCTTCTTAATGGACTCGGGTGAGATAATTTTGACCCTTCGACGCCGGGGTAACCGTACTTTCGTGAAAAGGCTCTGTCTTTGCGATAAATTGAATCGTCACGAAGGCCAAGAAAAACTGCCACGTGTCGAGTTTTTGCCTATAGGACTAGGTAACAATGGCCCTTTTATTTTCTGGTATACATAGGAAATTGCAGATAAATTTCAATGCAACGGTACGCTGTTGGCCACGTTTCTTAATTAGAATGCGATTCAATTGATATTTATCTGGGCGACAAATTTTCATTACTCTCTATTATTGAGCTAATAAAATGAGGTGCATTATCAAAAGGGATAGCCAGCTAGGGCTTTGATAGTGCAGGTGACGACTTACGCAGCGACTTTTTATGGGAGGAATAGAGAGAGAGAGAGAAAGGGAAACACGGGAGGAGGGATAAAGCAAAGGAAAGAGCGGAACAGGTGGAATGTCGGGGCATAAAAGGGGGCGAAGGAAGAGGGGAATAAAATGGGAAAGGAGCGCGCAGGGAGAAAAGAATAGTTTTGATGTCTCTTTAATGTTTATGACGGGTATTTTCATTATACAGTTATAGAAAGTGATAAAAAGATAATAAAAAATAAAAGAGAAATAGAGACTTCTTTATATACGGTGCCGTGTTATTGTTATTTATTTTAAGGATGTAGTTTAGAGCCTTTGAATACGATGTAATTAAACGCATTCTTAATTCTCGCGTACAATTTATACTTTTATTATTTGCAATTAAATAAAGAAATAAATATCCAACTTTTGACCTTAAAATACAATATGTACCGCGTCGCATAATGACCGCTTAATGATGTCGAAACAGTCGTTGTTATTTCGATGAAATTCAAATCAGCGCTCTAATTGTGCATCTATTATGTACACCCTCGACTGAACGGCGGCGGGCGAATGATAACACGAAGGTGGCCATTGTTTTGGCAAATAAATTAAAACATCGCAGAATCGTGCTGGCAAAAAGAGCGGGCGTATTAAATATAAACAAAATTGAAAATTCTGGAAGGTCCTTTGTCGTGAAATAAATTCGGTAGGGTAAATAAATGTAGTCATTAAAGATTTATATAGAAAGTTACTTTAACAAAGCTGATTGTATATCAAT
>UXGD01001147.1:0-39209 GCA_900474315.1 Torymus auratus | reverse complement strand
GTCACACTGAACAGCACATAACGACGCGAGCGACAGAATAACAATGCAATTTTTAACCTCAAATGTAAAGCTGTAGTAGCTCGGTAGTTTGACTGAAAGGTAATTATTTAAGTTAAAGTATGGTAAGGAATTACAAAAAGAAACATTCAAAACTGACTTACACAGAAGGTCAATTGGAATTAGCAATTAACGAGGTTAGGAACCGAGTTTGCTATCGCACGACCGTGCCCAACCGTGCCGCGCCTCTGTGACAACCGCGCCCCACCAGGGGGGGGGGGGGCTAATAATTATAGATTTATTTAAAATTTTTTTTTCGACAAAATATAATTCTTGGTATGGATTTATAATTAATCCAATTTTTTTATTTTCATAAAAATCATTAGTTTAATGAATAAAATTAGTTTGAAGTTAGGGTTTCCGCCGTGCCCCACTCTCCCCTACATCCATGAAAACAAAAATTATCAAAATCAACTAATATACACGTATATCGCCTTAAAACATCTTTTTGAATATTTTTTCATTTGAAAATTTTTTTCACCGTTACAAAGCTTCCTCTGTGAAGCCCTTTTAAACAGTAAATTTAACTATTTCATTTGTTTATAACTAATAAACGTTTGACTGTAATTACTTGCAATGTATCGTGAAACTTTTACTGTCCTTAATAAAGTGCTTAAAATCTCATCCCGAAAGATTGAACAGTTTTTAGAAAAACTGAAATGTTGTTAAAAAATGGTTATCTTAAAAATTAATTTCTACATCTTACATAAGTACGTCGTACAGTATTTATTTAACGAGAATTTTACTCGTGAAGAGTTGTGCTATCGCATATGATTACGTGAATGTGATTTAAAAAGATTAATTTGTTTGAAAATGGCTTAAAAAATGTTAGTGCTTAAAAATTCCATAACTTTTACATTATCCTACCCTAATTATTATTAAATTAATTCATAACCTTGATATAGTTCCTGTGACGATTTAATAGTTTAATTCCTAGCCGACTATATCGTCGGCTGGGAGAAATAACGTCACAATTCGGCTGCACGGAAAAATAAAACGGTAAAATCAACGGAATTAGTGCAGTAATAATGCCATTTTTCCGAAAATGGAAATTCTACTCTCTGTAGAAAATGTAGAATTTACTGATTACTTTTTCCCTGTGAGCCTGTAAGATAAGAAAGTTACAACTCGGATACGCGCGTAATAACGTGTAGTGATAATACTCGCAGCTGCGGAGCGCGTGAAGGCTACAACTGGGCTTCGCACGTGAGAACGTTACAACTCAACCACTTATTTTTTTTCTTGATCCCAGCCCTGCCTCGCCCATCCACCCACCCTTATTATCCTTGACTTTGACTTATAAAAAAACCTCTGCCAATTCATTGGCCCGTGGCTTCCTCAACCTTTATTTGCTGATTCCTTTAATTAATTCTATAATTAATTCTCTTTCACATCCTACCCATCCGATTCTGATACATATAGCGGTTCTCAAGAAATTACGATTTGAAAAAGGCTGAAAAAATTTTAACCTCAAATATCTTTGAAATTTATGGACCAATCGTGTATCCCAAAGAACTCAGCTGAGAACTATCAAAAATCTACCTCTACAAAGAATTTTGAAGCGATTAAATCAATTTTACTCTAGCAACCGTTGGACATACAAAACTTTTTTTTTCATTTTTCAATTTTTTCCTCAAAAACGGTTCAATTTTTTCTTCAAACAAACAATGTTTTCCTTCGGCTAGGGTGGCAATTTACACGACAATGGACTGTCCAAGTTTTTTCCTCCCTAGGTGCGTAATATACTTTTTTTTTTAGAAAATATAGGTATTACTTTAATTCTCTTTCGAATGCTATACCCATCTGATTAAAATATCTAGATCCTATTATTAAAAAAAAGCAAAAATAAATTTTGAGAAAATCGAAAATTCTAAATAAAACAAAATACATCCGCCCAATCAAAAAAAAAAACGGATTTTTGACCCGCCATCACACAAAAAAATGAGAACTGTCCGATTAAAATTGACCGAGTAGAAGCTGAGATGAGAGAACAGACATACATCCATATAGACATTTTTCAAAAACCATGTATTTTGATTCTTAACATCTCAGAAAACAATTATAACATGTTTTTACAACAACTCAAATAATTACTGTCACAAAGCTTCCTCTAGGAAGAAGCAAAATGTTGATCTTTATTGTATAAATAACACAGTATTAAATTATATTTTTTACATATAATACAGATTGTTATCCTAAATACTACATCATTCACACTCTCGATGAAGGTTATGCCTGAAAAGCAGGCAGCACTATGGGGTGGGGGTTTTACTTAGGTCGAGCTCCAATTCTTTACTGCTGCGGTCATGGCGTTAAAGACCCTGGGTGCTATAGCTCCACCTATGAGGACTGTGGGGATGACGGCTTGACTCCGCGGTGATTGATGGTGCCTATAGCCTGAGGAGGTTTACTGCAGAGTTTTTGCGCCAAATCCCCGGCATGAGGATAAGAACCAAACATTTTTACTCATGTTCCTCCTTCTAATTGATTATTTCAAAATTTTTCAACGGAGGGTCTTTAAACAATTATTCAAGGATTAAAATAAGCTTTTGAACATTAAAATTAAAGAAATTAAAAATATCGTGGAATATAACTACCTTGAGGGGATGGCACATCTTTTTTTCAGAGCTTAAGTTGAAGCCTTTAGCAGCATCATGTAGTTGTAAAAGGAGGACCCCAACGAGTACGAAACAAGTAGGGGAATGCGGAGAAACGTACAAAACCAACACGCTTGTTGAGAGCTTGTCAAAATATGAAATTAAAAGTGAAGAAACATTGAAGCGAAGGGAAAGTTGAGAAAAAGGTTGCTAAAATAAGTAGAAAAATCAATATTTCATCCCACATTCGGTAGTTTGTATATTTGTCACTGAATTTTATAAACAATTGGATATAGCTTTGCAGGTTTTGAAAATTTTTCAATTTTGATATCGGTACCTCTCCCTAAAATTGATCAAAGAATAAAATGAGACCTTGCAACTTGAAATTAAATGAAAAACAAAAAAGATTAGTATTTCTTAATGAATTTATTTTTAATAGACAAAAACTTCTTTTGCAACATTGGAAATTTTCCAACAAAAATTTTTTCGTTAAGAATCCTTTTTCTAATTAAATCAGTTTTTTGATTGGAATGTGTAAACGAATCAATGTAAAAAATGTTTATAGCATTGGGTCTACTCGACCGCTGAAGCCACCTTGTTAAAATTTTAATGGGTTCTTTGTTTTTAACAGTTTTATACGTTTCTTATTGATATTATTTATCGAGGCCACTTATTGGGATCCTCCTTTTGGCGATGATATAGGAAATGTGCTACTTCTTCTAGGTCCATTTTCCTACTCAAAAGAGATTGCAATTATATATATAATATGCTAGAAGATAAAAGAGACGTTAAGTTAGTTGCGTAGCAGCTAGCAGGGTTCAAAGACTGTCAAGCCTACTTCTGTGTATCTTTGTCAAGCCAAAAGGAAGTCGAAGTAAAGAGGATGTCTTCAGATGTCAGTCGGTCCTAAACCCGTAATCTTTGTAAGACGGACAGGGCATGCACGAAATGGTGGAAAGAAGAGGAGGGTAGTTAATAGCATTAGCACTCAACTTGAAGTACTGCCCAAAGAAATTATTTTTGGTTTCACATGACCACTAAGAAACTGCAAACTGTCTTGTATTCTCAAAAAATACGATAACCCTGGTATAATTATGTAAATATACTATGAAATGCAACAACAGAACAAATATTATATAAATATAATGAAAGGAGATTTTTATACGGGTATAAAGACAATTATTCAAATTAATTATACAAAATAAAATTATTTTAAACAATGTAGTAAAAAATTGTTAAAAGGTTTTCTATACCATTTCGGTAACTTTCCATATTGCGCAATATTTTATTCTTTAGCAAATATTACCCGTAAGAAAAATCGTTAGTTTCTGCATATATAAATTTTTTCGCCTGTTGTTACTTTTAGAGTAATATTAATTAATTTTTATATTTTTTATCAACTTTATTCTTTGTATCAATTAAAAAATAAAATTTATACTATGTTTGCAATTTGTAAAAATTCTGACGCTGAACTATTCTACGAATGAATTACCTACTGAGATGGGTAAGGCAGAAAACTGTAATTGATGCAAACTATATTTATAATTTTTTTAAAGTATACCCGTAACTTCAGGAAAATTCTACAGTCATGTTTGACATTGACTATTGCGCTATTGCGTAATACACTATTATTGTAGACTTGAAAATGAAAACTCGTTTTGCTAGTTTGCAAAATGTTAAGGAAGTTTTAGTTTTTAAATAGACTTTACAATAATTCTTCTTCTATAATATAAATTAAAAATGATTTTCAGTAAAATATTTTTTTGTTTTTTTACTGTTACGGATTATTGTTTTGTAATCTTTTTTGTGGGGATACTTATATCATTCATTGAAAAAATTCATCAATGTCAACCTTTGGTTTCTGTATCCATTTTATTATAAATTATACTTTTACATTTATAAAAATAATATAAGTACTTATATTTATAACTATTTATAAAATTACGTAAATCAATTTTTACAATAAATATTACTGTATTCTGCAAGATTATTAAGAAAGGAGAACTATAATTATAAACTACGATCATAAAATACAATTAGGAATTCATTTGGTCCAATATTTTGTTAAAGATTCACTTTCGTAGAAAAACTTGCCTCACGTTTGAATTTTTTTTTTTTTGCTATTGATAGCAAATATTGCATTGTTTGTACGTATTTTTGCAAAATACTTCAAGCATTACTGCATATATCTCATTCCCAAATCATCCTCTAAAAAATTTTGTTGAATTCCAAAGAAAGTTGTTTCAGATTCACACAGTTTTTTTCAGATCTTCGATCATGAATTTTATAATATAAATTTATATAAACCAATACGTTTATTAATATTTTCGTAATCAACACGAATTATCCCAAAAACTCTTGAATTTGTTTTTCGAATTCTTCAGTAGTCAGCGGCCGTTTTTTCTGAAATAAAATAAATAACAGCACTTGTAATACTCAATAATAAACGTTTCTAATAACTACAACATTAACCAATCAAAACGATATTTAAAAACACCAAAAAATATGAAAAATTTCTCTATGTTCAAGAAACAAAAAATCTTCGATCCAGACGATATTCATTTTGAGTATATAAACAACACTACCAAACTACATTTTCTTCGACATAGCAACAATCTACATTCTAAGAAGAAAAAACAACCAAGCTATGATAAAAATCTAACGAATTTAGAAAAAAATTGTTTGACACACCCACGATATTGTGAAACGAGAACCAGCTCCTAAATCATACTCACTGACCATGCTTCCTGGACGAGATCGTCCGCGCTCCAGATTACCGAGCTGGGCTCGCGGCTAGCTCCAGTCGACGTAGCCGGCGCTTCGGTACTCGTCGTCGACGACTGGATGTTATCATCGTCCACGTCGGTCATGGTTGTCTCGTTGACTTCAGTGGTCGTCGAAGGTTTCGTCTTCTCTTCGGTTATGAACTCCTGGATGTCCTCGGGTCGAATGATGATACGAAGACGCGTGACGAGGATGCCGTTCTGCTCGCGCAAGTGCTGGTTTTCCCTCTCTGCGATCCTGCGCAGGTACTTCTCGTTGTTAAGCTCGGCCTCCAGCTGAGCGCGGTACTCGAAGAGATCTGCAATTTATTGGTTTGTTTTACTTATTTAGAAATTGTTTGATTTTAGTCGCAGGATAAATTTATAAGTGTTTAAAAAGTTTTCTTTTCTTTGATACCAGATTTATAGAACAGTGTGAAATAATTCACGATTATGATTTTTAAAATTGTATTTATACAGTTATTTACAGTTTTAAAAGCCATTAAGAGTTCTGGATAAACGATTTGAAAGCAAATTTAAATAATGATAAAATCGATATGAGAATCCGTAATCGGTCATTGGTTTTCTTTGAACTATATAAGTGTGAAAATATAGATAAAGATCGTATTGAAGTCAAACTAAGATCAAGGGAATTTTTCCACTGATAATATTTTATTCTCACTTTCTTTTACAGTCCAAAGCGGCTATTAAAAAAAAATCGACCTCTTTCTCGGAGAAAGTCAAACAAATTCGAGTCAACATCGAAATCTTTTGAAATTTACCTACTTTCCTTTTCCTTGTAGATTTTTTATTTACAGGTTTAATATACGTCACAACTCATAAAAGTATCGCAATTTTCCAGGAAGTTTCGTACTGACAACTTTTTTCGCAAAATATTTGAAATACTTACGTTGTAGAGCTTCATTGTGCATCTGTGTGTACGCGTCGTCCACGCTAGTATCATTTTCAGGAGCTACAAAGTGAAACAAAAAAATAAAATCGTTAAACTTTTTAGACGGCTGTGTACCTATAATACGTCTTGTCGTCAAATCTAAAAAACGATCGGTTTCACGTACACAAATTATACGTTTCTCGAAAATAAGTGGCGTATCATAGAGTAGCTCGCTAAATAATACACGGCAGCGAACGTGAATATATAACAGAAATAATAATTCCAATTATTCCATGTAAATTTTAAAGAATCGGTTAATCGCGTGCGTAATTATTTTCCTTACCATCATTAACATGAATATACGATAAATACAAACATTAATATCCGGAAGAATATAACGATGACGTATAGCTCATTTTGGACCTTTACATACCGGACCATTCCGAACGCGTTTTTATATCGATTCGAGCAATTAATATTTAATCGCGCAGCGTTATACACGGAAATAGCCCAGGTAGGTATATACACTTTCTCAAGACCACCGCGCGTCAATTAACGAATTCTCCGTCCAACTCACACATTATACACGCACTAATCCCTTTTTTTCCTTAACCATTGCATAATCTTTAGCACAGCGGCACGGAAGAAGAGCCGCCCGGGCCATAAATAGAAAGTTATTAGAGCTGCGGCTAAGTATACCTATACGCGTGTGTTAATTAATCCGCGAAAGCGCGGATTTATTTAACGTTTCTCTATTTACCCTTACGTCAGCCTACGCTTATACAGCAACAATCGCCTATATACAATGACACTACGTACCGTAGATGTCCACGCGTTCCTCAACGAAGATGTTGTAGAAGACAGGTATGCAGGTGGACAGTAGGTACCCAGTGGTAAGGACCGCCATCGCCAACAGCGCCGTCAGCAAGTACAGCTGTGGAACAAAGCACATACGAACGCGCGTTCTATATAGATATACTCTCCATCTCTCTCTCTCGCGTCTCGAATTTGCATATCAACTGCGCATCAGCACTTACCCTGGCCTTGACGCGCGCCTGGTGCCTGTAGACAATCTCGCGTTGTAACCTCGCAGCAGCTGCAACTGATGGCTGCTGTATCTGAGATGGTTGCTCTTCATCTTGTTGGTTGGTTGTAGTATCGTCGGTGGTGGTTCCTTCCTCGACGGTACGCTGCGACGGCTTCTGCGCCGTGTTGAAGCCCGGACGACCCATGATGACCTAGTCGACGATCAGCTCGCTACTGAGGCGCGGCTCGCGATCATCAGGGCTAGAGGAGTGAGAAGAGAGGAGAGAGTGGGGGAAGAGAGCGAGCGCTCGGCGACGACGACGCGACGATCGATCTCTATGTGTGTGCAGCCGAGAGGCGGGGATATTAGGTTCTTTGTGTGTAAGGATGTGTGTGTGTGTGCCGGTTGGATGGGTTGAGGATGATGATGATGATGATTATGGGTTTTTTTTTCGACTGATATGTGGTATGGTGGGTTTCGCGATGGGCTTTGTACCTCGCAGGAGAGCTGTGTGGATAAAGCTTGTGGAGCGAGGTGGAGATTTGGAGTTTATTTTAATATGCACCGAGCGTAATTTGGTCTTGATGTTCTCCGTAAAATAACGCACGTGGAACGTTAATGTTTTTGTAATTATACTATAATATTTATGCGATTCGTTTCAATGCTTACCGGATGTAATGCATTATTACATTCATTGTGTAATTATTATTAGTAACATAAGAAACTTACAATATATTTAGTAAATTAATAAAAAGCGTTTTTTTAAGCATTAAGTATTATAAAAAGAAGTTATCGTCTCAGTGCAACATTGCAACTTATTTTTATAGAGCTACATGCAGGCGCTATCGCTATCATATAGAAAAGAAGTCACCATTATACACATTTTGGAACATATCGCAATCATTATCACCCACAGATAGCCGATATGTCTATTGCAAGTAGTTTAAAAATAAAGCTAGAAATAAAAAAAGTATAGTGTATAACAACCGCGGAGCGGTTCTATTACGGTTGAAACCAACTCTCGCGTATATATATACCGATGAAAAATTACGTCCGCTCGAAACTCGCAACAACTATACGGCGTTTACAATCAAAATGTTCTAGAAATGACGACATGTACCGGCGACGCTCAAGTTGCCCGCCGCGCGCGCGGCAACGCATCCATTATAAATGACATACCCGCGGCGAGGCGCGCGTATAAAAGCGTATGTTGCACGGTGGTAACTCAAAACTCCGGTTGGGAGCGAATGATACCGAATGGCGGAAAACTTTTGTTCCACAAATCGTCGTCGTCGTTTTTTTTAGCGATTATTTAGGCACCGCTTTTAAATTATTTTTGTGTAATTTGCAAGATGCCGATAAACTAATCGGGCGCAGCGCCGCGCGACAATACCTGCCGATTGTTTATTTTGCGCTCGACAAGAAAAAAAAAGACAATGCTTCATGCGCTTTCTATATAGATGTATACGTGCAAAAGTTAGCGTAATTACATTCGGTATATAAATTCGTTAAAAGGCGAATAATAATTAAGTTACATTTTTTACGAGAAATTCCGGCTTTCGTTATGTGTATTATTGCGTCTTGGCACGAAATCTCATAATGACTGAATAAGTGATACACACATACACACACGCTAGAACTGTGTTACGAAACATCTGAGCGTAAATATTATCATTTGTACCTGCATACATACAAACGTATACTAACAAAAAAATAAAATAAAAAATTCACGAGTAAGACTTAATTTTTTCGAGTGAAAGAACGCGCCAATGTTTACTTAATTGACGATCATGTAATGGTTTTTGTAATAATTATACTTCTATTGTAATGGAAGGAGTCGTATACTGTAATACAATTATTTTATGCAATTATTTCACGTAATTATCTTTCTTCGAATACTCGGTTGTAACCAGGCGATTCGTCGAAATAAATTCAGCACTTTATCGCTTTCGAGTCACGAGTCACGTAAAAAGAATATGTGAATCGGGAAATGCAGTGTGAAAAATCAATATTACCTGCACGATTTGTTACATCATCGTAATAAAAAATTGTCTGTCTTTCGCGCGCTCAACGGGGCAAGTCTTAACTTGGCGGGACATTGTATTATCTATATAGATGTGCACTGCACGTGTCAGTTTTAACAATGTTTTTTGAATGTCGCGTACCGATGGAAATTATTTTTTTTAACTAAATTTTATCTAAGGAATACTCACCAACTTGAAGAAAAGCTCTGTCAACTGTGTCATTGCAATTAATTATTCAAAGGCAGACTAAATAAACATTATTTGCTATACTATTATTCTATTTCACCTGTTTAGATTACTCGAAAGCGTAAAGTTGATTACAATACTAATATCTAGCTATTTGCTTAATTTGTTATTCATTTCGGGTCTACCAAACAGTATCAGATCTTGAAAATGTGGTACCGGAATTTAGTCCTCCTAAATTTCGTGAATATTTACGATTCATTATCTTATCGGCGCTGTTTCTAAAAAGATTTGACCTCGCAGGTACCAAACAATATATATCAGACACCGTGTGCATGAAAATGTAAACCATTAAATATGTTCTTTATTTACCGCGGAGAATTTTTCCTATATAAGACTATGTTTCTTTGACAAGCCGCTCTTTAATAATGCATCATAATATTTTCATAAACCTCTTTCCTTTTACAAAAACATTCAGCACTAGATTATAGATAAACATTGTACACAACGGCAGCTATTCTAATTTAATGTAAAATAAATCTATATAACTTATTTTCATCGCTTGAATTTTGTTGGAGCCTACTTTTAGCAAGAAATAAGTATAAAAAATTTAAAAAATTCTTAGTTTTTCCTTCTTATCGTATTTTAACGTTCACGCGAAATTTCTCAAACTCTCTTCGTATGCATATTGACAAACTACGTACCTTTTTAAAAAACTACAGTTTTGCAAAAATGCAATACTGTCACGCAAAGCTACACCGCATACTGTAACCCGAAATAACCTTTATACTTCTACGTAAGCAAATTTAATTACCCACTATATAGCAAAGCTCCTATAAAGTATAATATTCTGATGACATTATCATAATTTTCGCAAAGCTTTTTCTTCTCAGCCTACAGTATCAAGTTATTGTCACCATTGTACAAACAGTCAGTAGCCCAAGTAGTTTCCAGTACTTAAATAATTAAAAACTCGCATTCGCATTATACATAAATATAGAAAAACTCTTTTACCAGAAACGCGAACAATAGTTTATCTACATGGGTTTCTCCTACATTAAAAATCATTTCACGATTCAAAAGCATTCGACTCTCAGCGATCCGCATATTTTATCTCCGATCCCAAACCGATCCCCACACGCACCCATCACTGCAGATCCCAACCACACCAACCATCGACAACTCTACTACTCGCCAGCTTACCATCACTCGATGATACCCACATCTTCTCCAGCGCGCCGCTCCATGCATCGTTCTCCAGCCGGTCGGTACCACGCTCTTCCCACCTGCTACCCACAACCGCGCTCCTCCCCCTTCTCTGGCACTTGCGCGCGCTACTTGCTCCGAAAAAACGTCGCCTCGGCCGCTCTCCTCAGTCTCGTCGCGGCCGCTGGGCTCGGAGCTTCTCTGTCTCTCCGTCTATTCTCTATCTCTCTACCTATCTCTCTCTCTCTTTCTCTCTACACACCGCTATCTATCTCTCGCTCTCTCATACACACACACACACGCACACACTTATATATCTCTCGACGCGGCTACGTGTCGACGGACGGTCCAGCGAGAGTTTTCCGCGCGCGCGCGAGTGCGACAGAGAGTGCGTGTGCGCGGTATAACACATATAGGTACACCACAGTGCGCGCGTGCTGCATTATATCCAGTAGTATAGGTGTGCGCGGTTTACTAGTATTATATATACTATTAAAGTGTGAAAAGAGAGCGTGTCCGGCGTGTACAATATACATACGTATACGCAGAGCAAGTAGAAATAAAAAGGGGAAGGACCCAGCGAGCGAGCGGACGAGCAACAGGCGCTAGTTTAGAGCAACACACCACGTAAACACATACACGTACGTGTATATATATATATAGGAGGCGGGGGACGCGAGAACTGCAGCGGCTGGAGGAGCATCAGCCGACGAAGACGGCGAGGCTACTGCAACCGTGCACGTACGTATTATATATTTTATGCGTATCGTGTATGTACGTGTGCGTGTGAATATATATATAGATTGATATGCGTGGATGGCTTTATGGACGCGCGCGTGTGAAAGAGAGGGAGAGAGAGAGAGGAAGAGAGTTCGTATACTCCAGTGACACACACATGACGCGAGCGTGCTGGATCCGATGCTTCGCGTTCGAGGTTATAGAACCGCGGCGACGAGGCGCGCAGCGGAACTTGGGAGAAACGCGGCCGCGAGCGAGAAAGAGAGAGAAATTTTTTTGGAGCACGCCTCATGCCGAAGACGATCGGTTGCGGAGGAGGTGGAGGTGGCCGAGTATAGGAATGTACATGAGGCAGTGGCAGTGAATATTCATGATGATTTTTACCTATACGTACATACACACAAGTATATATAATACCGAAGGCTTCGTCAGCTGTTTCGGCCCGATCGCATAAATTATACACAAGCGCAGCGATTCCGCGTTCGCGGAGACACCCACCGAGACAGAGCTGATAATGACCGTTTACATAATGCCATCGACGTACAGAACGCTGCTTGTCGCGTATTATACTATCGCGAGCTTCGACTACCGATTAAGCGAGTGTGTAGATAGCAAGAGAGAGAGAGAGAAATCGGTATAGGCCAATTAGAGAATCCCCCCTATGCGGTGTGTATATTAATAACCGCGAGCGATCGTAAAAATCGGCTGTTATGTCACGCGTGTGCGAGCGAGCGACCGACACGTGCGCGGTTCCGATAAGTCCGCGGTTATATGAGTGTATAAGGTGGGATGAGGATATGTGAGTGTATAGAGAGATGGTTTGACGTGTCGGGGTTATCGGTAGCGGCCCGAAGTTTTAGCGAAATTAGTAGTATATCTGGATCTGATATAGAGCACGGAGAGAGTTGAGTGCGCGCGCGATAATATGTTGTGTGGAGTTGCACTGCACAGTCGTAAATTATAACCAAGCGCACTCGTATATAAAGAATTATTATTTCTCAAGTGGCCATTAAATCTGTCGCTAAACGGTTGTAAATTTGCGGCTGGTGCTAGGCGATTCTGATAATGGTATTATATTTATATATATAAATTGGAAAAGGATTGCGTGTGTATGTGGTTATGGTGATTATGTGGGTTGGAATAGAATGTGGAGTCATTCGGATGAACGGTTTTGACCGGTTGAATATACTTTACGGTCACGTTTCTCTATAACTACTATATTTAGCCGCAAGTAATTACTATACTTTTTCTTATGTTTAACATTTCAATCGATTGCCAAAGTAAAACTTATATTTCACCGGTTTTTCCGTTCGATCATTAATAAGTACACTCCAGTCGACATAATAAATGAAGAAACTTTCGGCCCGATCGGCATAATAAAAAATAACGATGCTCATTAGTCGGACAAAAGGCGTACCGGGATTTCATTGCTTATACATACTGTCCTCCTGGGACATTGATAAGCCTATACCAGCAGCAACGAAATCGCGCTGTACATCATTACACAAAGCTTTCACAATTCACTGAATTAACCTTATTATACACTTATTAAGTATATACGCTCGCGCTCTCTCTCCACGTAAAAATAGTAATCTATATTATGATTTTTTTTCTCTCGCGCGCAAGTCCATTCATCCGTTGCCGGTGTATTTATAATTCCGAAGGTCAGCTCAACGCAGCGCTGCTCCTTTTGCCTCCGATCTTCTCTCCAATGT
Organism: Torymus auratus; assembly: GCA_900474315.1. NCBI lineage: Eukaryota > Metazoa > Arthropoda > Insecta > Hymenoptera > Torymidae > Torymus > Torymus auratus. The sequence goes on along the minus strand of UXGD01001147.1, from coordinate 26,008 downwards.
AAATAATCGATGCTGCAGCGCGGCCTAAGCCTCTGCATCTAAACCCCGTCAGTCGCGCTGGACGATTAATTGATCTCGCGGAGCGCGGGTGAAAACTTTTCTGTCTCTCGGACAGTCGTATTGTCGTCACTCGTCGACGTCGGAGGCGGATTCCTTCTTCTTTCTCTCTCGCTTTTTTCCACGCTTTTCTTGGCGCGCTGTCGTCTTGGGAGGGAGGGAAAAGCTGCCGATCGCGATTCGCTTATTTTCATTCGAGGTATAGCGGGGCGCCGTCGACGATAAAGCCGTACTGCGGAAAATTAGTCTTTTGTCGGTGAGTCGGGGAATACGTATAGATTTTCGAACTGGAGAGGTATTGGATGGGAATTTTTCGGTTGTGCATTTCCAGAGGGAAATCATTTTTCTGAGTACTTTGGGTAAAAGTCGATGAGAATAGGGAGACGAATGGGAAAGAAAGAAATCGTTTTAGGGAATTGGAGGAAAATGATTTTCACGAGAATTTATAAGACGGTTTATAAAATTGTTAAAGATTGAATCATTAGAATTTCTCCACTTTTTCGTTAATACCAACGCAAAAATAACACAAGAACCAACTATACTTACACTCTTCTTTCCCAAACTTCAATCCCAATACATTAGCGACGACTTCTTATCAACCCAAACGAAAATAAAACAATGTCTAAATTTATACCCTACGCGCGTAGCGTTGTTCGGAATTCCGCAAACCTATCGCCGCGTCTGTTTTTAGTTTTTCCGTGTTCCAACGGATTCTGAACTTGAGCTTTGCGGACACATAGCGCGTTGGCATATAGTCGTGCCTAGACGAGCTTATTTTTAAGATTCGTCGAACGCCGCGAGAGATTGATTGACATACAGGATTGAAATTTCATCTGTTTTCAGTTGCCGAAATCGCGTGCGCGGTTCTGACAAATCGGTTTATAAATGTATTGCGTGCTGTAGAATTGTTAGTAAAATGGTGATTGTGGTGGTGATTTTTACCTACTGGGTAAAAGTGGAACCGTGAATAATCGATCGTTAACGTGAATTTGTAAAAAAAAAACTTGGCTGATTCGGTCGCTAAAGTTCACTATACTCGGAAGAGTAAAGCTTAATTATACATTTCAAAAAAATATGTTTATTCAAAATTCGTATATTTTTAAGAAATCTTCGTTAGTGTCGAACATTCCCCTACCCTATTACTTTTTCAAAGAAAAAACTTTCGTATTCTTACAGCCGCGCGTTTGTTGATAAACCACAGCACGACTTCTACAACACTGTTTTCTTTATTCTTCTCGTAAAAAACTCCGCACCAACAATCTCGATTCTACTAATCTCTTTATACTCACATCACCTCTCAATATAAGTATACTTCATGCACAAGACAATCGGGAAAAACCTATCCGCGATCGCCACGAGTACAAGTCTGTCACCGACGCCTAATAAAAGCGTCGCGGTCTCTCGGCTTTTATTTTTTCATCGCGATAAACAGTTAATTAGAGCGTGGCGCTTACTGCGCTGCCACGCGCGCGCGTGGCACACACACACGTGTATATCCTGCGCGCGGTGGCTCGGGTTAAAAATATGATGATGAGGAGGGAGAGACATGTGTGCGAAGGCTATACTGCGAGCGATTCCTCGCGTACGTTTTTAAATTCACGTTAGACGTGGAAAAAAGTAAACATTATTAAGAAAAAAAATAATAGAAAGCGTACATGTATATATATATGCATGTGTCAGGAGTGGAAGAAGCGCTGTCTGTCGGATAGCATTAAATTAGCATTAGCCATAACGATAACAGTTTTTCTGCAGCCCGCGGTGAAATAATGTATTCGGCCGTGATTTACGACGGGCTCGCGCGATGTGTTGTTGCAAAGGATTTTTCATTCTGGTTTTTACACATCGCGCGGCGTATAGTTATCTATGTCTGTATTTAAATTTCGCGACGTTTAAATTGACCTGTATATAATTATGTCGATGAGGAATGCGCGCGGGTTTACCCTAGGGAGCCGTTAAAGTCGCTTGTAATATTTTTGATAAAGCAGCTGTGCACCCAGTTACGTATAGAATAATTTTTTTGAAAGTGGAAGATTTAAAACACGGCAATTATACTAGTGTTTATCTCTAGTGCCATTGTGCAAATATACAATTAAAAGTAATTGCCATTGGCTTTTGAATGAAAATATTTGCTCGAAAGAAACATATTTCCTCAAGAATTTTTTTTTCTACGCGTAGGTCCCACCAAACCACAACGAAAATTTTCAAACAACTATTTCGAATCCGCTCTCAGAGTCTATAGTTCTTATCTGTCCTAAGTGAGCATCTACGCAAACACTGACGCGCGCGCGACGTCGTGCCTCTACTCTTTTCAAATTTCGTTACTCACGCAATTCGCTTCGCGTCGTATTCTCTTTTCTCCGCGGCTACAGTCATGTAATGACGGTAAGAAAACAACAACGAAAACTACTGCATCACTTCGAAGCGAGATCGAACGCAGCGTCTGACGTCAATGTTAAAAATTAGATATAAATATTACAGATTATTCCTGCGATGCAATGTTGAAGCGTCCGTTATAATCGAGAATAACAAAAATGTAATCGTACAGCTGCATCAACAAACTACTATCTTCTATAATAACGTCAAAAATTACACGCCGTCGGCTAGATTCTTATCAATATTACAACTTCAACTGCATCCCGGTCATGTCCAGTCTTTCTTTCCGTCACTTTATTAATAGCCCACGTTCTTATCTGTTTCCTCGTTGTTTGCGTTCCGAAACTAAACGCCTGTGGCTTTTTAAATTCTCCGCCCCACCTCTGTATTATACTTACTCACGCCGAATATTAATTACCTTTGTTTTGAGAGCCTGATGCATGCACGATACCTAACAAACTTGTCAATGTTTACGTTTGAAATTTCATCCCCCCATAAAAGAAAAAAAATCTCCTGCTGCCACTCGAAAATAAATTATCTCGACAGCTCGGTTAATCTTCGGCAAGCAGCGCGGGCAAACAACGCGACCTAATGTTTACACGTCGCAAAGCTGTACGAGTGAGAGAGCGAGAAAAAAAAGAGAGAGAGAAGAAAAGAGTCTTGTACAACTATGGTTAATCCTCCGTTCAACATGATAACGTAATCCCCTCGCTCCCTTGGGAGAAAAATTACATAGGAGATGAGACTCAATTAAACTTGAGGAACGAGATTTATATACATATATATACTTACATGCCGGGGATTAGGAATATCGCGGGATTTACTCTCGATTTTAATTTCCGTTTCGAGCGGACGGGATTTCGCTGAACGCGCGATTATTAATTTTTTGCTCGTCTCTCTCTCTCTCTCTCATCGCTCGGCGATATTCTCGTTCAACGCTTACCTACCCATAGAAGATTTATCGGGCTACTGGATCAACATTTTCAATTTTCGCCGTGGTTTCAATGAAAAAATTCGTTTATTTATCAGTTCGACAACGTCATCGCGAAGTACAATAACCTTCGTGTATAATAACGCGATAAGCAGAATTGGGGATCGGAGCTAGCTACCACAGTATTATAGCAATTTGTACCGGTGAAATTTTGTGAGAACCAGCAGACTCGACACGCAGTATGTATACACCAGCGTTTGTTTTTGTTCTTTCTAATGACGCTTAATTTTTTAATGCTTCTTATCGGGATGTTACACTAATGGTCTGCGCGTAATTGGCCGTGTAATTGACCGCGGAAAGCGCGCGTGTATTTTGTTATATATTTACCACGGGCAAATCACGACGGAAGATCGGAGATGGCAGTGTGTCTATATAGGAAGTTGTTACCTCATATATGATATAACGTAATTATGTGTGCAGAAAGCAGCGATCACAGTAGGTAAAACAGAACGCTATATTATAGTGATGCTGAAGAGATGAACGGTTCCGAATAACAGAAGCTATTATACGTAAATTTACAATATCTATATACATTGCGCACATTATCACATATTCGTTTTTATCGTTCCTCTACTCTCACCCGAACGAAATTAATCCAACGGCTATGGTGCATTATGTATCCTTCTGTTACACGTACACACTTCGTTTTATATCGCCTACACGGAGAGTGGCCGGAGCACTTGGCCGAGTAGAATAATTTAAACCCAACTGTCCCCTCGGAAAAGAGAACCTTATTTTCCGGCCGGCACGAGCCATTGATTCGTACGTTATCCTGCGGACGGAATTGCCGACGAGCGGTCCGGTCGCTATATCAGAAATTTATAAGTATACGATGGAATTCCGTGTGTCCTTTGTCCGCGTCGTTTTATTTGATTTTCGTGTATAAGTATAGCAGTGACGATAAAGTTGTAAGTTGTAATTCGAAAAATGCTGCGAGAGCGTCTATTTTTAACGGAGTGGTTTGAATTTTCATTCGACCTGTGTATATTAAGAGTGCGACGTTAATGAGGTCGACAGAGTGCGCGTTTCATATATTATTATGAAAATCGTCAACGCTCAGATAAAATTCCTGACGCGTGCGCATGTGTATACTTATATAGAAAGTGTCATTAATATGAGTCAACGGCATGTCAGCGGAAAAAGATTTAGCGAGACATCGCATCACGGGAGCGAGTCTTGAGGTGCGATTGGCGAGTTATCGCATATATGGTTTTCTCGGTGCTTTTTTATTTTTTGTTCTGCAGCGGTTTATAACGCGGTGCTGTCGTGTAAATTGCTAATTATACACGGAATTCGATTAGTTCTGTAACGTTGTAAAGAATTTTTTTGGTACAATTTTGTGGTAAATATTTTAAATGCAAAGCGATTCATTTTTATATATTCGCTCGAGATTTCAATATTCCATTCGTGCATTCAACGATCTGTTCAATTAATAAAGATTTGATATTGCTTCGCACTCCAGTGACACTGAGTGAGTGCATTTAATTTTTAATATGAAATTTTTCACGCAACGTCGATTAAAACGATATTTTTTCTCCATATTTGTTTTTATTGTTTCAAACGGTTACGTAACAACTATATTGTACTCGCTAAAGATGGATTAGTGAAAAAACAACTGAACGTTAGTGGACATTGATGCGCTGTATAATCAATGAATATTCACTATTTAATAAGTGAATAAACACTAATTCTACGGTGGAGAAATTACCACTAATGTTTAGTGAATTTTTCACTAATTTAACTTTCAAGACTAGTGTCAAACTCGTTATAACTAAAAAAAAATAAACTACAACAACACCATCCTCCCAAAAAAATCCTTAAAAATCTAATAAAACAGCGTCGATGACAAATCCGCCGGCGAATATCGGTCTCTCATCGAGCGAAGAGCAGCAACAACAACAACGCGGACCGCCGCCACACGCCGTCACACAGCTGCCTACTCGCCATTAAAATTCACGAAGCCATCAAGCGCACGCGCATCGCCGCGTCTGGAATACAGCCGCGCGGGTTTTCGCCACCTGACGCACGCGACGGGATATTTTCGCGCGCGCACGCGCTACGGTTGTTGAGGATTAATTAATCGACCGGTCGTGGAAATTCTATCCGGAGGTGCGCTTCATTTTTTAATGTATATATATATACACGTGTGGGTGGGTGTATGTTGGAGAGGAGACGTTTGGCAGTAGAGTTGATGTGTATATTTCGTTTTTGTCGTATATATGTGGTTAGTATAAGTTGGGACGAGTAATAGATGTAGTGCGCGGTGACATAGAAACATCAGTCAATGCGTTTTGCCGCGTGGTTTTCAACTTTTCCCATTCGGTGTCAATCGGCGTCAATTAGTTCTGCATTGGTAGATACACGTCGCGCGTGTTTCAGAGAAAAAAGTGGTGTAAAATTTTTGTTTAAAAAGAAAAGGTGAATTTCATCTAAAAAAAAATCCATTAAAATAGGATTATGTCATTTTAATTTATAAATTTAAGTCTATAACACGTGCTTTTAAATTTTTAAAAGAATTATGGGTACATACTATCTTGTGAATAATAAATGAATAAAGATTTTTCTTATTTTACTCACGACTGACATCTATAAAGTTTAAACTGGAACGTTTAATAAATGAGTGCTCTACCGTTTAGAGCTAAGTGTTATGTCACGCCTATGTTTAAACTTATATTCAATGCCTCTAGATTGACTTTTAAACTGGAAATTTAAAAATTTATCAAACCTGAAAGAAGAAGAAGAAAATAAGTAGATAAAATTGACCTCTTTTCAATTCATTCTAAGACATAACATATACGACTGGGAAATGTTACAAAGCAATATTGCAATATGACATATCATTTACTCAGTACAACAAACGCAACCATTTACTTTTCCACGTACAATTTGTACCTCAAAGAACCGCGAATTCCAGAAACTTGTTTCACATGAAATAAAACGTCTCTCCCGTACTCTTCCACGCTATTTTTCAAAAGCTGCGTCTCTTCAACGATTCCGTGAAAGTACCGAGCTTGCAAGTCCATGCGCACACATCACAGACATATGTACATACACACTCAGTCGCAGGAGAGGCAACCCAATGAAACTTTAGTTCCCGGGCCAGCGGACCACGAAATTAGGTCAATCGTGTACCTACATAGCGTTCCACGAAACGCGCGTTAAAACTCCCGATTGCGTTTTTACTCCGGATCCCCGGCACTTCGGCCTATGCGCGGGGAATTTTAATTTCAGCGACTCTTAACCATTGTCGCGAGCGAATAATGCCTTTTCCACTTTAAAGCGGAGATTCTGCGGGAGCGGTAGTTTGATTTCACAGCCGAGCGTGAAACAGAGATAGGTGGATGAAAGGGTCGAGATTTCGCTCTGTGTGTTATAATAAAAATGGAAATAGATTAATTAAATCTGTATCTGAGATGTGTGAGGATGAAACGAGAATGTATATGAATTATGACGGAGTTTCTTATGTACGCATACGTTAATTGTGTGATAAAGCGATAGGTTCACACGTTCGCTTATAATCAGAGCGATAATTATATATAACCGTAGGAAAGCAGACCATTTGCGAGAGGCAGTCTGGCGACTAGAAAGGCGCCGTCTTTGAGGAAACCATTAGAAAGCAGCCGGGAACTCGTTTTATAAAAAGCGTCCTGCTCCGAAAAGGTCATTATTCTCGAAATGAGAAATTCTCCGATATTCTAGTCTTATTTTGCATTTCATAGATGCTTGGTATAGCAGTGTTGAGAGAGCGTTTAGGCTCCATATTTAGCGCAAACGATAAAAATCGATAGCACGTATGGATGTCGATGATAAGTGCGAGGCAATTCTCACTTGTTTCGATTCGTATATAATAGTTTGCTTTTATCGCGTGTTTTATTATATGCTTATTGTTTGCATATGAATGCGTTATGTTTTTTTTTCTTGAATGAAGAAATTATTTAAGGGCTATTTGTTGTCTTAGTGAATATTAGAGTTCAGCTGATGTGAATGCTTTTTGATTAGAGAAGAATGAAAATATGAGACATTTGCACGATAATTTAGTTTAAATTTGTTATTTTTCATTTTGAAAAATACATCGTTATTGCACGCTAATATTATCGTATATGTGATCTATACGAACAACTGCATGCTCTATATAAAACCGTATACGATATGGAATTTCATAACATTACATCACAATAGAAAATTCCACTCTACCAAACTCAATCCAGCTCGCACCAGCAACAATGAAATTTTCATCGCCCGCGACAACCTGTCCCTCTAATCTCATAAACACTTAAGCAAGCATTAAAAGTCCCCTTAACCACTGGACATTAAGCTAAGAGCCCTCGTCCCTCGTGTCATCATCGCGTGTCTCTCTTTTTCTCTACGCACGCACAACGGAAACCCAACGCCGGCAGGTAGGAACTGAACCTATCCAGCGCACACCTACACACTATATAGAGCTGAAAGGCGAACTCGCGCGGGGATATCAGATTTTCACGCGCGCGCGCGCGGCTATTTCAATTTCGCGTTTACGAGTTGCCGCTGCGGCGATAAAGTTCCCTGGTAATTCGACGTAAGGAGTTGTATCGAGCGCGGTGATAAAGTTTTATGCCACTGTGTTTGTGTATATATGTGGGGGGGAGGAGATGGTAATTGCTACCGAGGAGAAAGAGTTGCGCGAGGGCGGAGTAATTACGTGGTGTAATTGTTTGTAACGACGGGGGATTGTAGTTTTTGAAATTAATTGTTGAAATTGGAATAGAGGAAGTTTCCGATTATAACTTCGGAAAACTTCGGTATACGGGCTTGGAGAATTAGGATATTAGCTCTACACGCGTTTTCTTACAATATCAAACGATCCGAGCGCGGCGGAAGGGAAACTAACGTTGAACAAAAGCGTCAGGGGCTTTATGGAAAACTTCGACCATTCGCACTGAAACGTTTTCCCTGTATTTATATTTTCTCGGTAAAATTCTAAAGAAGTCACAAGTTGACTATTGTCATTATCTAAGAATAGACAAACCGCGCATGTATACCGTCTACATTTAGCTCTCCGCGCGAGTTGTACGATTTTCTTTCTTGTTGTTTTTTTCGACGCTACTGTCAGCGCGACGATTTTGTCTCCTGATACCGTGACTAAATAGGTCACTTAGTCTTTTTGCGCAATGCACGCTTTTTTCTCTGTTTTAAAAATAAAGCTCGAAAAATGAAAATTCTTTGTTGGTGTACCGTGAAAATGACAAATTGCCGGAAACTTATAAGCTAAAGTGCCAGAGATTACCCTAATTTCTATATATACATAGAGAGGCGAAGCACTTGCTTTTGCAATTATCAATTAAATCTATATTCCAATATAGGGTGATTTAGACGCTAACGCTTTCGAGCGTAGTAATAGACAGAACTTTCACCGTGAGAGTGACAATCTGCAAAGTTCACTCGCGGGAAATTGTACGCGAACGCAATGCGAATCGATGCAACAATTAAGTTCAAGTTTGGTGAACTGATATGTAGGCTTGGATCAATTAGATTTGAGCAAGAGATGAAGAATATTAAAAATTATCCTACAAAAGGGGTATTAAATGAAAGATATAAAAAAGATAATATGGAAATTTATTGAACTGAGAATGAACGTATTGGTGGTGATTAAGAATATAGATGTTTATACCATATTTTCTGGTAGAATAAGGTATAATATGCTAATGATAAATATATCAATTTAGATAAAACAATATTAAATTGTAGTACCATATTTTACAAAGAATTTAACATAAAAAGTTTTTAAACCCCAGTATTCAATATTAGCCAATTTTATAAGCATCTTTACGTTAGTCTTCTCTGCATCCATTACTATAAAATAAAGTCGTAATAAAATAATATCTTGTATTTTATAGTATACTTATATATATGGCAATGACTACCATATCATTTTCATAGTGTGTTTGACTACATATTATTTCTGCATAAAACGTCTGTGTAAAGTTGTTATGAATTTGCATTGTTCTGCATAGTTATATACATTCATAAGCTTGCGCAATATTCAAAAGTGCTTTTCACCTCTAGTTACTATAATAATATACAAAAATACTAAAGTATACTCCATTACAACATTTTTACCGTTCATCTCATTCACCACTCTACTATTACACAATCCTCACCGCTTACTATTAGCATCAATCCAATCAACGAACAAACCATCTAACCCTTTATTATTTTCTTTTCAATTCACAGGCGGAGAAGGAGCGGAGGTAGCAGTGGGGAGGCGCCGCGGCCGCCGCGGCCATGAACGATCCACGGATTTGAGAGGCAGCATCCCCGACAGCCGTACGCGCGCGCCAAAATGGGCGAGATACTGGGCTCGGCGAGCTTCCTCCACCTCGGCGACATCGTCAGCCTCTACGCCGAGGGGAACGCCTCTGGCTTCCTCTCGACGCTCGGGTGAGAACATTTCTCTTTTCTCTCCTCCCTTTTATATATAGTTTTCGGCGCTAGTATATAGTGCGCGTTTGTATAATGACGAGAGGAGGTGACCTAGATTTTAAAGGGCGCCAGAGGGGGAGGCAAATTGAAAGGTGAATTTAATTCAGAGTGTGATGCGGTGGAAGGGGGCGTTTAAAAGGAAGATAGCGGGATGCGATTATGCTTTTTAATGTGTAGGATTAAAGGGGGTATATGGACGGTTGAGAGGTTTTAATATTTTGTACGTGGTGCTCGTTGTTTGGGGGGGAAGAATTTTAAAGCTTTTTTTAAGTCTATGACGTGTGTCTCATTAAAAAAGTGGGTGAGGTATTTTATTTAATTATGTCAGTCATGCGTTACTTTCTTTAATCAGAATAAGCTGAATTGAAATACACGATGTAGAAATGCTTCTAAAATCCTCTTATAATAACTTCATTATTTCTCTTTATGGTCGAGTTCTTTAAAAAAATGAGAGGATATATTCGCGTTGTAAACTTTATGCGTGTCAGCCTATTGTTTTCTACGCAACGAGCGTTTAATTAAATTTTTACAACGACGTCGTGTATACGAATTTCGCAACGATTTGTAAATTGGCCATTAATCGCGTTTGCGCAACGCGGCCTATTACTTTCGAATAATTCCTGAAATTTAAAGCGATTTTTCATCGCGATAACTCACACGCGTGTACATGGCGTGCGAACGAGGCGCGCGCGCAGTAAACAGTTCAATAAGAATCAATTGGTCGCAGCGTGAAGCGCGATAAAATACCAAATTCGGAATTGACATCGATCCCGGTTGATTTAGAGTTATTGAATTGTATTTTAAAAACTATTTTTAATTGATTATATTTCAATTTTGTTATTTACTCCTCGTATATAGACAGTTATTTAATTGCGAAAACGTCGCGGTAAAGTTCAGACTTTATTTTGGTAGAAACTTTTTTTTAGAGAAGAAAATTTATTATCTGGTTAAATTTTATATACGTGATAAAGTTAATTGACGGTAATATATACTTGTTCTCGCGTTTGCTAGGAGGATACTCAACTAACCGGTATTAATTGGTTTAATTAATTAACGAAACGCGCTGATTAGATAACTCGCATGCCATTATTACACCTAAAGCTACTTTATCGATCCGCCACTCTTCACACCTATAAAAACACGCTCCGATCCTACAATAAAAGTTAAGAAAATTTCCCCGAATTCCCAAAATATTTTCACGCCCCTAAACGGAAACAAATTAGCTCGTCTCAGATTCGGCTATTTTAACCTTCTCCCCCTGCTTTGCGTGGGTTTCACCCGTAGCTCGTCCTCGCTGGATTACGGCTCTTCAAAAGATTCTCATGCCTTTGGAATATGTTTCGGGGATTACGCGGGGATAAAGGTTCCTCTTTGTTTAGGTTGCTATAAGAGAATTCGGCGAGCGCGTCATAAATGATGTATCGGGTTCGATTTTCGGCGAGGGAAAGCCGAGAGAGAATAGCATCGCGAAATTTATGCTGATCGCGCGGTTCCCGGAAGGTCTGATGATATTAAAAAAGAGAGAGAGATTGACGGATTGATTGAATGGTTTTTTGCGAGGAGGAGTTAGAAATAGTTTGATGAATAGGGTAAAGTGTTTTGTGAAGATTTTGCAATTGATTCGCTATTATATATCTGTTGTGCAAACAGTTGGCGAGAGTTTGAAGTTGCCTTCAACCGAGATGTTTAAATATTTAATCTGAGCTTAAGATCCGACATTAAGTTATACTAAGAATGAGGCAAACTAGTTGTAAGAGACTTTTTCCTCATTAAAATTTTCAATATTTAAGGAGCTAGCGTAGTATATATAGTTATATTTACGATTCTGAAGGTAATAATTAAAACGGTTATTGAATTTCTTCTTCCAAGTTACTCAATGAGTTGGAGATTGAACTTATTAATATTGTGTGTCTACAGTAAAACGTTAGATTTTTTTTTATTTTTTAATAAAGCTGCGTTTAAAGATTCAAGGCAGCATCTTTTCTATACGGGATAAAAAACTGTTTATCCGACTTTTAAGTGGCAGCTTATTAAATCCATTATAACTATTAGCAAATTATATGCATTAACAACTCTGGATGCAACGACTAGAAACCGTTTCCGTCAAGTGAATCACCCAAAATGCAAATAATAACAGACCAAAACTCCTTTATAAATAGACACAACACCATCATACATCTAAATATATTTAAATCCGATTCCCCTAATCTAAGTGCACCTTCATTTCAACAAAGCCAACCTCACATCGCCAAACCCGTCGCGCCCATAGCCCGCTATTTTAACCCGATCCCTCGTCCGCTCTACGCGGCAATAAAACCCAAAAACTACCGCTCGTAAAAAGAAAAAGCTTGTTCACACACACGCGTGTATCTCCTCGTCATTGTGTATAATATGTTTCTGCGCTGCGCTGCGCATCCCGGACACATCCTTCTCGCTTTATTAGCGCGATAACGAGCGCCGCCGACGGCCTTTTACATAAAAATAGGCCGAGCCGTGTGTCGCAGAAATTATAGATCCGCGACACCTTGAACGTTGTGTGTGTGGGTATATATAAGTCGTGGGCCGCTATCTGCGCGCTGTTATCTTTGGATCGGAGCAAACTCAGTGTCGATAGAAGAGAGGTTCTCGAGTAGTTTTGCTTTTAAGATTCGATTCGAGTGCGAAAGGTCGCTTGATTTTCCTCTCGGTGTTGTGGAATTATTTTCCTCGGATGCCTTTTTTTTTCCTCGATACTTGACTGGCTCGCCGAGTAGCTGAAAAAGAGGAGAGTATAATAAATGGGAAAAAATGGTTGATTTACTCTGGGGAATGTTTTTTCCGCGTAAGATTGTTTTCTGGAATTTTGCGAAGGTTTCGGAATTTAAAGCTGAATGAGAAACAATTCGTCGAGCAATTTTTTCTTCTCCTTTGTATTAAGAGAAAAAATTTTTTTTTTTTCCTTCTTCGCAGTAGGCTTTTGCGCAGCCTTGGATTTAAATTTCAGTTTTGGCAAGAAATGTTTGTAATAATGGGCGCTTCGCTTTTTTTTGTTCTCAAGTTCTTTCATCGAAAGCTGGGAGAACAATAAGAAACAGTTTATATATGCGTTCTAGAATGTGTTTCTTAATTCTCAGAGTGAAATATACTTTGAGCGGAGTATTATCTAGCATTAAATCGTCATTGCTCACTTTGTTTTTCAATATAAAGCCATTCTCTTCACTAATTAATTGATTTTTACATTTCATTAAATAAAATCAAGAGAGATACTTCGTTTTCATACAGCCACTTATGCATACATTTATTTCTCCCTATAGATTTGCTCCCGACACAGTAATATACCTATATAAATAAGCTCATAATCTCAACATCAGAAACTTCTGCATCAAAAATTCTCTCTCTGCGACACACAGGCGAAACCTTCATTGTCTTGACACACTTTTCCTCCTCTCCTTGTATATTAAGTATTTACCTTTTGATCCTTCCACACATTTCTCTTTACTCCTATCTACCTCGTCCTATTTCAATTTATCTCTCTTTTCTGCAAAGCTCTGAAGAATTCCCCCGTCAACCGAGTCTCTCTCTCTCTCTCTCTCTCTCTCTCTCTCTCTCTCTTTCAAACTAAATCTATTTCGAGCTTGAGCTTACTTTCTCTCTCTCTCCCCTATACGCACACAGATGCGCGCGCCCTTTTATTTACTTCGCGTTTATTTGCCCGCGCTCGACTGGCTTTTATATTTTCGTTACTGCCGGCAGCTTTTATCACCGCGCCGCCGTGGCTCAGTCAGAAGCGAAACTCGCGCTAAGTTCAAGGGCTTGATTAGATTATTCCAAGGAAGACCGAGAGAGAAAGAGCACAGAGAGACCAAGAGAGAAGGTCACTGTTTGTTGTTGCTTTTTCGACCGTTCGGCTTTCGGGGGTTATATATATAGAGCGGCTCGAAAAATTCGGCTTTAATGGGTATTTGTTTGTCCACGCCCGGACGCGGCTCGAAATTAAAGGGGAGACTCGCTATGAATAGTAATAATTGCTGATTGTATATCTACACTATATATATAGGTGCAGTTCTCCCGAAAATTTCCCCTTAATCTGGTCTCTGCAATAAGTCTTGTTTTATATACTACACAATACACGAAAAACCTTTGAACACCTGAAAACGGTCTAGCGACACAGTTTTTAATGCATATCAATTTTTCTTATGGAAATTAACGTGGGACAAATGAACGGAAAGTAGTCACTGATGATTAGCAAATAGTAAGCTCTTAAAATAATATTCGACAACAAAGCGATTAAAGTAGAAGAGAAGAGCTTTAATTTACGCTAAAGATCGTTAAAATCGGTCAGTTCTGTGCAAAGTTACGTGGATTATAAACTCGCGAAAAATCACCGAAAAAGGAATTACACAAATTTGCTAAAAATCGCTTATTTTTTCTCCAGCAACAGTGTGCGCCTCATTAACGGTCTTAAAGGCGTGAATTAAAAAAAAAACGTCCTCGAAAATTCTCAACTTAATTCGCCCAAAATTAAGCAGCCACCGCCGCCGCAAACTTCCACGTTCAAAATTCTCTACATATAGCCATCTCTCGCCTACTTCTACACTTACATTATACACCCACCCTGTCCTCGAAAAGCCGTTGCACCCAACTACTACCTAGTGAGCTCGCAACAACTTCGCCGCTCCGCACTTCGTTATACACTACTTATACACTACTACTCTCCGGAACTTCGAAAGATTCGTATTTTCACTGCCTCGCGAGTCATCGAACGCGCAGCCTCGTTCGTTTCTCCATCAATTAACGCCGGCGAATGGAAATCAAAGCCATTGCGCAAAGAGAAGAGAGATGTGCTATTCACATGTAGTAGTGCGTTATACGCAAGTGTATATATGTGTGTATTCATTGGCGTGGAGAATCGAAGAGCTCCGTGCGGCGAGAGGCAGTGACTGACATGCTCGACGCGGGTCAGTCGTGTATGCGTATCTGTATACAGGTGCAGAGGCAATGCTTTTTCCTATTGATTTTTTTCTGACTTTTTTTTTCTAACTTTGATTTATGGAGAGCTGGATGCGTACGTTTTTCTTTCATATATACACGAAAAAAGTAGGAGTGAACAAACGTTACACAGAAGAAGTTACAAAGTTTCGTCATAACAATGGAGGAGAAGAAAGGGTCCCGAGCGGTGGATAAGATAGGTGAAAGCTGTCAGTTAAATTCTGAAAGCTCATTGGTTATATGGGATGAAGATATAGAATGGGACTGGAGATCCCTTGGGGGCGATATGTATGCGGATAGCGGTAAAAGCTCGTTGTGTTATCTGATATGCGGCGCGACTGTAGAATTTTTCAATTTTCGTCTTGTTGAGTGACACAGTTTGGGGTCGAAGAAATAAAGGGACATGATGATGTTGTTTGGCTGCCCTTTAGAACTACACCTTTTATACTACGACTATTTCAAGATGTATATAAATAAAATATACATCGATACAATGATCAACCCCAATAAGTAGTTCTACGACCACCCTTATTAGGTATTTACAACTCCCCGAGCGCCTCGTAAATAATTACCCCAGTAATAACGATCACCTCAAACATTCATACCTACACGTGCCCCCGAAATTCTCCGCCTCCTCCTCTACACACGCGTGAATAAGTAACGTGGCCCGACTGCAGCGCACAGCAGCTGCCACTCGCACCGAATAACCCTCGAGGCTGCTTTTTCCCGTAGCGCTGCGAGAGGAAAAGGATTTCGTGTTGTTTTTTCTTTCGAGAAAGGTCCGCGCTGGGTGATGGATTAGCAGTGGGTTCTGTTTTTAGACGCTCGAGAAAAGTGCAATTTGCCGGGGTTTAGGCAAATGTATGCGAATCGTAGTGGGTTTTATAGGCAAATGGGTTGTTAGTGCTGGCTCTCGGCACGAGGTTACTTTTAGCAACAATGTTTGAGAAGAAGGTATACAGTGGAGGTAATGGAAAATCGGTGTGAGCTATTCGTTAGCGAGGCATAACAGACGATGAGGAAAAATAGCTTCTCGACGTATGTATAGGGATTGAGGATAGAACAACATACTTCTTTGGTTCTCATACTTATTGCGCGCAGTGATTCCACTTAAAATTTACAATTATAATATTATTCGACTTCCTTCTCAATTACAAACTCATCTTTTCAAGAACCGATTGACCCAATTTATCCTTATTCGAAATTTCATCCTCTCCAAACACACAACCACTCACTCGCCATCTCTCCCACTCTCTCTTCCTCAATCAGCGCGGCATCAGCAGCCGGAATCTTCATTCACACCTATCCGGCCATTGTACACGTCGGAAGCGCCTTGAAAGCTCTCGTCTCTCTCTCTCTCGCAGTAGGCGACAACAGTCGGCATCATTGGAGCGCCGGCGATTTTATCTCTCGGACGTCCGCTAATTGGCGCGCTAATTGCTGCCGATTTCGTCGTTGTCTTCGTAGCATCCCGCAGCGCTGCTCTGTCTTTATTTAGATCACAAGTGTGTCAAGCTTCTTCTTTTTTTTCTGGTTTCGTTGAAGCTAGTGGAATGGAGAGAGAATATTTATGGGGTTCATTTGGGGGTGAAGAGATTTAGGGGTGGGGAATCACTTTTGTCGAGGTGGAAATATGAACGCTAGACACGTGATACTTAAGGCGTGGGAAATTGGCTCAATTTGTGGTGCGTGTTTTTTCGCGTGATGTTTGTATATAGTGAGAATGGCGTGGTCGTGGTTTGAGAGAGGATTTATTGGAATTTATAGCGGTTCGTGTAATTGTGGTTTGCATTGTGTAGTGTTTTTTTTCTTGATTTATGAAAATGATATTTTTTTTGTATTACGTATTTATAGTGGAGGGCGGTTGCATGATAAGATAAATATTACCATATATTATACTACATTTCACTGAAAAAAAAATACAGGAGCCAAAACTTCCGGTAAATGCAAATCAGACGCCGTCTTTTTCGCATATTCAAGCATAAACTTCTCCGCATAAAAAAGCAATTTTTGTTTATCATCAAAATAAATTTCTGCTTATCTCCCCCAAACAACACCTGAACCGAAACGATTTTTCTCATATAAGTACATGTTTACCGCACAAAACTGCAATTTGCTTTTCTTTCTGCCAACTGAGCTTACTCCACCAGCCAAGCAAAATCCTCTCCGCGCACAATATCAAACAAAACATCTCCTTTAAATCCAGTATTTTTTTCATACACCAACCCCTGCGCACACCAACATACACTCGTCGGTCACACACGCGTATACAACTCCGCAGCGCGTCACACTTGACCCACAAAAAGGTCCTGCTATATATACTATAACATCGCTAAACTCTCTCACGCGTATACACACACGGAGCTTCGAAAATAATACAAACGAGCGTTTATATTAATTTCATGTCAGCGTCCCGCGCCGCCGCATATAAACTTTCGCGACGACGAACTGGGCCGCGCGTCGACTTCGCGTGCATAGTGCGCCTCTACACACTGCCGCAGTGCTGCAGCGCGATGTTCTTTACAGCGTTTCTTTGCGACGTATAATGGAATTTAAAATCCGGCTGGGCCTCGGATTCATGCCGGGGCGTATTTTAGTGCGTCAGTTGCGTGAAAAAGTATATATCGCCGTGGTGGTGCATAATAGAGGGAAGCTATCGAGGAGAGGTTGGTTTTTGTTAGTGTCACGGTCCGCTGAGTTGATGTGGATTATGAATTTTCATTCGCTGCTTTAATCGGAGTTTTTATATGATAATAATTTGTGTACTAATTCGAGGTTATTTTAATGCTTCAGGTTTGGGTGGATTGGATTTGTTGTAATAATTCTATTGTCCGTATTGTAATTTATAATACAGTAATTTGATAAATGTATTTATGCATACCACTATCAAACTCTGTGTAATACTGTTTTGTATCAATACTACACAATTGATAATTCAATATATTAGCGTTAATTTTCTACTACACATCACACGTTCAACATACGTGGAATTGCCCGTAAAATATCAATTCCTGTAAATCTCCATTCAGAAAAACGTATAAAAATACCTCAATTATATCACAATTTTCCTCTTCCCCCACGAAAAACATTTCACACGACCATAAAATGAAATCCCCTTCAAAAATTCCTCGCGACAATTTCATTCTTCCTTCACCCTTCACATTAAACTTTCTCGCGCGGAAAAAAAGGTCTGCCTTGGAACTCGGAGAAAAATTCAATCGACCGCGTGCCTCTCGGTGCTAAAGATAGGTCAGAGAGCCTCGTGCGTGTCGCGCGACCGAATTGCCGACTTCCTTCCGCCCGGGTATCCGGCGTCGAGAAAGAGCGAGTAGAGTATGTGTGATATGGCCGTGAATGCGGAAGGGCGCCGAGGAAAGTTACGGAACTCGGGATGGGCGACTGGTAAAGTACGTTTGGAAATGCGGAAATTATCAGGTGATAGGGATGCTGTGGATAAATTGTAAATCGTGATTGCTGGATGGATGGTTAAGTATTTAAAAGTTTCTAAAAGTTTGTATTTTTATCGATTAGAATGAAAAGATACAATGTAACGAAATTTAATATACAAATACATCAAGTTTAATACAAAAATATTGAAAATGAAATTTCAAATGTAATAGAAATTTAAGGGTTCTTGTATTGAAATTGAATACGGATAACAGAAAACAAATTAAAATAAAAGTATAAGACAGTTTTTAGTAAAATTATAATACACATTTTAGTTACGTATGCAAATGAAATTTAAAAATAACCGAAATGAAGATTAAGAATATAAAAACAACGAAATTTAAAAACAACGTAACTAAAAATAATTTCATACAGAAATATATTAAGTGTAATATAACATTGACGGCTGATAGGAAGAAGAACGTATCTCGACGCGCGGATGAAGAACGACGTATCTCGGCGCAAGGATAAAGAACGACATATTATCTCGGCGTTTTTACGGCCAGTAAACGGCCAGTATGCGGCAAAGTGCCTCGTTGTTTATCCTCGTGCTGAGATACGTTGTTCTTCATCCGCGCGCCGAGATACGCCGTTGTTCATACGCGCGCCGAGTACGTCGTTCTTCATCCTCGTGCCAAGATATGTTGTTCTTCATCTACACGCCAAGATACGTTCTTCTTCCTTGGCCGATATGCAATTGAAATTTACACATAATCTACATGAAAGTTAGCTATGTAACTGAAATTTTATAACAATGTAACTAGAGTAATATAAAAGTACATTAAGTTTCATACATAAAAATGTTCTTAAATTTAAGAAACTTTTAAGTTACAAATTTGCTGAATTTTAAGAATAGTGTAATTGAACGTAATTTAATATACAAAAACGCTAGGTTTAATACAAAAATAATAAAATTTCGGCACAAGTATAAAGAAATGCTAAACTTAAAATTTTATTTTTCCCACCATATATGTGCCACCGACCAGAGGGTAGTTAATTCACCGCCGCTAGGCGGCGCACTCTCCCCCTGTAGCCTCACGTACCTAAGTAAGCCGGCTCGAGGGGATATAGGAGCGCGTCGTCTACCACCCTGCCAACCTTTATCACTCGAACACCTCGTTATATTAGTAGATGGTCGTCAGCAACTACCGAAGTTTATAAAGTTATTACGATTAAAAGATGTTGTCATTTTCGAGATAAGGCAAGATTCTCTACATTCTTGACACCACAATCATCTTGATATTGTATCGAAATCTGTATGTAAATATTGTATCGATTATTGTATTGAATATTGAGGCAAGCCAATACAATATCAAGATTAAGCTTGCTATATCGTGCAGCTCTAGTTAATGTAATTCTGTCTTTCTTGCGTCAGATATTCATAAAAATTAATATTTTCACATTTTTAGCCCGCGTGGACGCACTTTCAAGTCATATTTGTGTAAATTAATAGTTAGTAGCAATTTTCAAATAGCTGAAAAAAAGTAATTAATAAATAAATAAAAAATGCACTCATTGGGCTATTAATCACGATTAACATGGACATATATTCATTATATGGATATCTTTTAGGAATATCTTTCTTTGTATCCTTTTAATTGATTCTGACCTTACAAGTATTTAGTTCAATTTTTCGATATCATTTATAAAAATACTTTTTTCCAATGTTCCACCGATCCATAACTTACTGCTTCATATTCACAAATTAACCCAAAAATCCACGCAAAACTTCATCCCCGAAATTCCATCTGCTTATCTCAGTGACAGCATTACCCCCATTATCCCTATCTAACAACGACTGATCGATCCATTGACGTCCTTCTCGTAAAAAGGATCAAACGTCCGAGAAGTGAGTGGCTTCCGACGCCCCTGTAATTGATCGGCTCCCCGGAGAGAGCTAGGAAGACAAATTTCCGTTCTTGCGATCCGAACCCTTTTATCGGTTATAGCGATGGTCTGTCAGTGCTACAGAACACAGTGCTGGGGACTTTTATTTTTCGCTGTGAGAAGGTAACCGATGACTGAGACACTGATTTGTAGGTCCGTGTTGTACCGAGTGGTGTGTAGTAATGGATGTTGGGATTTTATGGGTTTTACTCTTGGAAAAGGTGTGAACAGTTGGAAAAAAGAGAGAAAAAAGTTTTTAATTAAAAGTATACGATATATCTCTTCACTATTTTTCTTTATTTTTGCAATTTTTATTGGTTGTTGACTATAATTTATTTTTATTAAACGTTTATTCAATCTATAAAAGTGCGATGCGTAAATCAATCATATGCATATACATTATAATAAAATTAAAGCTCTTTGTATTGGTAACAATCTTTCACATTTTCACTCAGCAACTATAATAAATTCAGAAATAGATCGACACCCATTCGTTATTATTTCAGCCAACCTTAACACTCTCGAGCTCTTCCCGATAAACTCATTTTTGAAAACCGTCTTCCTTGTCATAATACCAACCCAACACGTATTTCAAAATCCAATTTCCAAAATCCCTCAAGCCTTCCCTCAACAAATTACATAGCCTGATGCGCTGCGCAGCTGCACCTTGCAAAAGCAACCGCAGCCGCTGCAGCATCACGTATAGAGCGAAAAATTCCCTACAGGCGCTATTATTCACAGCCCCTCTGCCACACACAGCACGTGTGCGCGCTATATCTCGAAATAACTGCGATATATCGGCTTTTTCACGGTTTCTGCGGCCTCCCGCGGCATCTTTATTTAACCCGCGCTCACTAGCGGCTCTCGCTCTGCTGTGTATATATACGCTGCTAAACGGTGTGCCTATATATACAGCGAGCCGCGTCTTCGGTCGTTTGTGTAGTGTAACGCTGCATTTATATGTGTAAGCCGATTATATGGCGTTAGCGAACCTGCCGTTATCCGTTTTTATTTTCCGGATTTCGGGAGTTTTGTCGCGGATTGATGCGCCGGGGTAATGGTTTTCGGAGGGCTGAAATGTTCAAGGTGGATTTTTGTTTTTGCATATGTGCGTTGGTATTTTGTGATTATAGATTTTGATGCGAAATATTGGCGTTAAGTGTTGTGGCAGTGGATGATAGTATTATTTTTTTTTTTGGATTTTATAGTAAAACATTACTAGGTCGTTAAAAGCGTATTAATATTAGTGACATCGTAAACTTTGATTGCTTTTAAAACTTTATTAATGCGCTTATCTTTGAACGGATTTAAAATGTCGATATTTCCCATTTTCCCTACAAATTTGTGAGTGGAAATGAGCAACATTCGATACTTTGATAATTCTTTCAATATATCTGTCAATATCATATGAATTTTCACGTTTATTTGCAAAGCCATTGCCGCTGTGATTGTATCTGCCGAACAATATATTGTCAGCAACAGCGTACACACATAATTCAGTTTACAGAATATACGTGTTGCCTTTCTTTACATATTTGAAGATTTTATCGGACGTTGAAAGCTTCGATAATTAAATATTTTTCTCATCAAATATCTTTTAATAATTTATTTCACTTGAAGATAAAATTAATTACCGTTTAAATGATAGAATTATATCTTGATATAGCTTATACTTTCACTGCTGTTATAGAAACTTTTTTTTTATCAAGTCAATAAATTATTCAAATTGCCGTGGAAACGAAAATTCCTGCACGCGCAACTATACTAATGAGATATTCAATTGCAAACATAGTTAAACTTCAGTGGTAATCGAGTTTCAGTTGGCTGACTAAACTTTAAGCTGATCACTACTAAATCAGAGCGAGCGAATAATATGTGTTCTCTACTAGTTATTCGTGAACGTTGAATGTAATTCTCGCGCTAACTTTGATTTACTTTAGACAAAGAGATTAACTTTTTCTACAAAATTTTCAAGTTTCAATCGTCAACCAACAAGCTTTAGCAAGAAAATTATAACTTTCTTGCTGTAGGAATGTTATAGTTGTTGGTCATTACATTTAGAATTCCATTACTATTTTATTATCAACCTTATTAATATTAAAATTGTGATACAGCTACACAAACAAATCGTAATTTTTTTTAAGCCTGCTCTTTTACCGGCAGCCTATTTGCATCATTTACTCAATCATTCGAAAAGTCGTGTCTGCTCGTTTCGTAACGTCTTTATTGCCCGCAGAAGCTAAACGAATTGATTCGATGAAACCTTCAAAGGTGTCTGTTAATTAACGCATGTTATCTCGATTGTTGTTGGCAGTTTAATTCTGTCCACCCGATGCTGAATTTTTGCTTTTTAAAGTTCCTGACATATTTTCAGACAAATTTTCAGGTACACGAAATTGAATGTCATGCGTATTTTCCAGTCTTAAAGAAAATGACTAAAGATGAATGTAGATAACTTGACGTATTGCTCTACTTAAAAGAAGAAAAGAGTAAGTTGCAGCGTTCTCAAGGTTTGGAATTATTGACGTTAAATGTTACATCATCAAAACTGGCAGTCGCGCGCTGACATTTAAAAAAAAGCTTTTTAATGTAGGTGGCTTCTCAGCTTCAAAATGCGTTTCTATTTTCAACGATAACACTGATGATTTTTTTTTCATTGGAAAAAAATCCGTCTAAAAGCTGCAATTTCCCGTTCTGAGCATAAATTCCGCTGCAAGTTGTAAAAATAAAAATAAGTACACTTTCATCGCTGAAAAAATTCTTTGTACTTAACTCCTATCGTTTTTATCAAATGTCTAATCACCATTTCAGATACACTTGTAGAGTCTTTGATAAATTAAATATGACATTTTTTTTAATATAAAAATAGGATATTTTTGCAAAATCAATATATCGCCAGTTGACTATACGGTAAAAATACCAGCCCTTCCATACACGCTCAAGAATAGGTTATTGATCAAGACAATAAAAGCCTTTATTACGGCAATCATATTTTTCACGATGCATTAACGTGTCGGGTTTATACGCGCAGCTTTATACGAGAGCAACGTATGCATTATGCGAAATGAAACTCTCATATTGTAACGGCAAATACTAAATAACAACAAAATCCATGTCAACAATCATCATCGACGCTCATACGTATACAAACGTAACAAGCATTGTACTCTTGTCCTTTTACGAACGATTCCCCTAAACAACTCCACCCTCACTTATCGCGATACACTCAAGAAAAATCGGTCCACCAAGCGAACCTTGAACCCTCGCCGCGCGCATCAGGTATATAAATGCGAAGAACCGTACTGTCGCCGTAGCCACCGCCGCGGCATAGCACAGCCCGAATATCGACCCAGGCGAAGCGCCAGGTGTCTCGGCGTGGGGATGATGTAGGCCTCCGAGAGAGCGAGTGAGAGAGGAAAGGGCCGTTGACTTTGCCAGACGCGACGTGCGGCTATGTTGCTGCTTTTCACTGCTCGCTCTTTTTTGTCGAGGGGATGAGAAGAGCGCAGGGCTTTTTAAAAAATACGAGAGGCTAAATGATGCACGGATGAAGGTGTATAGGGGGAGTCCGGAAGCTTGAATTTGTATGAGTGTGATGGATGGGTTTATTTTTATTTAAACGGGATTAGATTGATATTCTGTGTTCGCGGTTGATATAGAAATTTATGTAAGTAATTGTAGAAGAAATTCCGGGGTGTGACATTTTGATAGAATGATTCGTGGGTGTTTAATAAATTTAGCTCGTTCTTCATGGTTCGGGGACTTTTGAGTTCTTACAAGAAGGCTGGGAAAACTAAGTTTAATATTGAAGACTTGAAAATGCAGCCATCCATAATTATTAGACCCCATTTCCGTCGACCGTTCGATGAATAAGAAATTATGTTAGGGAACAACGCGCGCGATCGTCGAACTGTTCACCACTATTACGTGTTATAAGCGATATATGAATACTTAAAACTTATTTCCCAGAAAAATAACAGAAACATCCATTCACAACGCTGTCTTGAACTTCTTCGTTAACGAGTCCATTCACATTAAAAAGCAGCTACACGATTCGCTAAACTGCCGAGACGTGCCTTACGGTCGCGTTAGGCGTCGGCCTCGTTATACACAGAAGAAGATAATGTGCGCCGCGGTGGTAGCGGTGGAGCCCAACCTCGGAGCCGAGTGTTTCATTAATGACCTGTGCAGAGAGCGTCATGGAACTTGATTAATTACGGCGACCCCAGCTGTGTTTCACCCTGTAATTGGGGTGGCCGCGTGTAAAATAGCTGTTATGATTTTCTAAATTATTACCGCCTATATACAATGTATCTCTGTATAAGGTGTTCGCGACATAAAGTTTTGTAATATAGCGGTGGATTTTTAAGAAAGTTTTCGCTTTAGAGTTTAAGAAGGCAGTTTCGTCGTCTTAGTCTTTAGAGGGTGAGATGACACCAATTTATTTTACGTCGGCGCTGGGAAATTGAAAATAAAAGAAAGGGTTTTTTTTTGAGATTATTTGATTTTTGCTCGATAAGCTATAAAATTAAATTGGATTTCCCGTTTAAAGGAGAGCGACTCGAATGTAATCAATTTGCTTTTGATTGAAATTCAATACCCTTATCAGATTTATTGGATTACATTCTACTTTACAGCTATACACTAAAGCGCAGTAATTGTTTGATCCAAAATCTGAAACCATGCAATTCAACGATCCATCAACAATGCAGCGTGTGTTATATATATTATTATTATTCATGGCCTACAATATTCAGAAATTAATTAACCAGAAACAAAGAGCAACCAGCAATGCCACTTTAACTCCGCGAAAAAAAAAACATTTCCGCGTGGTCGGCACTCCGTCACTCTGTCAATAATTCCGTCCGAAACCGAGTGAAACTTTCGGTCACACTTCCTGATTCCCGCACACACCTCCGCGCGTTATAAGTTTAAGACAGCGCCGTTACCAGACAAGTCACACCCTCTTCTCCAAAACTTCGTTTGGACCTCAAGAGCTAATCCCCCCGCGGTCGCGCGTTTAATTATTGATCCGCGTGCTAGTTGCACATCCGCGCGAACTTTCTCAATGGCCCGGACGCGCGCGGTCTGGAGAGTCTCCCGGTACGACGCTAATGCGTTGGGAATAAATCGCCGAGCGGCTGCTACTGGCCGGGACGCAGAGATAAATAAGCGGTTTTGGAGAGGGCTGTGGATGTTTGTTTTGCCTACGCGCGCGTTCTCTTTGATTTGGGGCCGCGGTGCTGTAAATTTTGGAAAAAGGGGTGGGTTATGAAGCTTATCTGTTATGTAGGTCAATTTATATTAGAGCTCCAAAAGAGTGAGACAATACAATATTTCTGCAATTATTGTCTCGCTCTTGGAAATTCTTGAAAATTTCTCTCTTGTCTTGGTCTGTTTAGTCAATATGAAAAGTATTACTGTCTTGTCTTGAAAATCTTGATCATATTGGAGTTGCACAGACATGCGACAAAAAGCGAGCCGATTGTTTAACAAATTAGAGGTTCACGTAGAAGAGGAAAGAAGTACGCAGATGTAAAATAGTGAAATAATTGATTTGTTCAGTGTTGCACGTTTCCGTAGCTCCCTTTTTGCGAGGACCTCGCAGCCTCGGATATTTGGATTTCAGACCTTTTTAAATGTCCTTAAATTTAAGAAACTTTCAAGTTACACATGTTACTGAATGTTAAGAACAATGTAACGGAATGTAATTTAATATACAAATACGTTTCGTTTAATACCAAAATACTGAAATTTCAAATGTAATAGAAGTTTAAGAGTTTTGTATTGAAATTGAATACGGATAACAGAAAACGAATTAATATA
>UXGD01001146.1:0-39213 GCA_900474315.1 Torymus auratus | reverse complement strand
AGTCAGGCCCTGATAATGCCGGATCAGGCCTGAGCAGGGCCTGACTCGTGCCTTGTCACATGCCGGATTCATTTCTAGTCGGGTAACGGGCATCAGTGGTGGGTCGGGCATTCGTCGCGCGCGCCTCTTGCATTGGTGCAGTGACCTATCACAGCTCGACTTGACCGGACTTGATTCTCTCGAGTTGAGCTATAATTGGTCAGTACGCCAACGCAAGCGGCGCACGTGCGCCGAACGCGCGTTATAAGCGGCTATGTAGACGCAGCCTTATAAACCACGCGCGCGCCCCGCAGGATAATGAGTAGTACCTACAGCTTCACTCTAAACCAGATTTCTATAGGTATAATTTTGTTCTTACTTTTTTTTATACAATTCAGATTTACATGCAAATAATGGACAGGTATTGAAGTATAAATCGTTCTTTCTCAATTAGCGAATTTAAAAAAATTGTCATCATTGTTTATTTTGAAATTGATTTTTACAAAACGTAAGATACGTAGTTACGTTTCTATAATAAGTGAAAAAGTGAATAATACAATAAAATAATTTTTTTAATTTATTATTAGAATAATTGAAGTTGAAATTTCGCGCTTCGTATCTTATCGACAGAGTTGCAACACGCGTTCATAGGTATACTCTTCTCTCACTCTCTCCATCCAATCGACGTTAAAACAGAATATACCAGCATAAATATATCGAAATTCATGTTCATGGGTACCTATATATACTGGTGTATCAATGTCCCTGTCGTGATCTCACAAATTTCATGCGTTATAATTTATAATGTATATAATATACATAGGTATAGATATAAATTTCTTTGTTATGTCAATTAAATTTACGCGGTTATTTTTGAGGTCGGTAAGGTAACACGCATATGGTATAATAAGACAAGTCAGAAGTCATAAATGAAACTTTTTTTTTAAAGCAGAAGTTAAACTATAATAGCAAAAAATTTCCTGTTGTTTCATCATAGTATACATATACTTACTTTTTTGCTTATTAGGTTTCAGTCTTTTTGAAATTTTAATTTTCATGTAAGCTATTTCATAAATAAATTGCTAAGGTCGCAACAGAGATCTCGTTAGTCAGGTTAGTCCTGTTTGGAATATTGTTATTATTGTATGTATTATCCAAATGTTTACATTGTAATCGCAATCTTCCAGTGAAATCATTTTACGAGGTTAACTAATACAGTGAAAGTCACCAAAAGAGCAAAATTAGAGGGAGCTATCGTATTCGTCGCTGCTAAAGTGCCAAGTGTCATTGTCAAAACAGGTGTAAGAAAAAGGTCAGAAGTAGGTACTTATAAAAAAGTGTATATGCATATGTATGCAGATACACCATGGTGTGAGTTTTGTATTTACCTGCGTTTTTATTTTCGTAGATGCGAACGTCTTTTGCTGGCGTGCAATTATTGGTTTTTCTACCAGATGTATTGTGTATAGGTATTACACATAGTGTCGAGAGAGTCTAAGAGTTACACAGGGAATGTTTATCTCTGTTTATTTTAAATTTATTTAAAAAAAATAAATATTTTTTAAGAACGTAATTTTATCATCACGATTTTTTTAAAATTAAAAAAATGAGTGATCAAGTGGCAACTTTCTCCTGCTCCAGGAAAAGCAGTAATCGGAGTATTTCATCGACAGGTAAAGGTAGTTATAAATAAAAATTAATAATTGTATTTTTACACTTTATTCAAACTATATTTTTTATTTATAGATATTCATAAGTTGGAATGTCCAAAAAGAACACAAGGAGATGGTATGGAAAATGTTGTAACAGATAAAGTTGATGATGCAGCTGAAAAACCAATCAAAGTAAGATTAGGAGAGGCTTTAATTTATCATCCTACAAATTTAAAACAACAGAATTCAACACCACCAGTCACCCCCACTGGTCAAATAGTCAATCTTGTTCCTAAGGCAATAACACAAATAAAAAAAGATAGACATATACTTCATTCCTTAAAATCCAAAGAACCTAAATTTGTTCCTTACGAACCATATAAAGCTGCTGTCAATCCAATTGTACCTTATGAAAAAACAAAAAAAAAGAAGTCTAAAAATAATCTAGATATTAATGTTATGGTGACCCAGCTGTCTCATTTAAAGACTGAAGAAACAAAGAAAATAAATCAAAATATCCCAGATCCCATTACAACTCTAAGTGAAACAGATGCTATGAAAAGAAAATATGAATTGGAAATTCAAAGACTGAAAGAAGAAAATAGCCAACTAGAAAACCAATTAAAATTCCAAGCTCAGGTAACTTTTCATAGATTCATTTTTATTACCAATTAAAAAATTTTTAAAAATAGCTAATAATGAAAAGATGTTTTACAAACTCCAATATTTTAGGTTAATGGTGAATTGAAGAATTTATTAGTGGCAGCTATGGGAGAAGATTTAGAAACAAAAGTCCATTTACTCACAGAAGACAAATTGCAGTTAGCGAAAGCTCTTCTAAATTCTGCTCAGCACCTCAGTACACATCAAGAGCAAACTGAATGGCTTGCAGGCCAATGTGAAGTCTGGAGAAGTAAATTTTTAGCTAGCAGGTAAATCCAGTCAATCAATCTGTATACTTACATAATCTGCATATAGCAAGCCTTGAATAATTTCCATTGAGCTCTTAAAAATAATATTCTTAAAAATTTTTAAATATAATTTTTCAATTGTAGTTTGATGGTTGAAGAACTTGCTAAATGGAAAGCAGCACTTTGTCAACGAACAACAGATCTTCAAGAAACTATAAAAAGACTTTTAGAAGAACGCAGTAAAGTCAGAGATACTGCTTTAAAAACATACAGGTAACAAATTGCAGATTTTTTTTTCAAATAATTAAAAAAATTGTTAATATTATAAATTCTAAAAGAATTATATATTTTATTTTAGAACATTAAGTATACTTCGAGAAAACTTTGATCCAGTAGGTGCTGCTAGGCGACATGAGCTTCCAAGTACAAATATAATTGATCTTTCTGATGGGTGCTGCCAATTGGTTGAAATATTAAAAGTTCAATTACTGAGTGGTATGGACAAAATTAATCTTCGAAAAGAAATCAATGTAATTGGTCTTGAAATGAATACAATGGCAGAAAAAAGTGCAGAGCAGGTAATAGAAGTTTATTTTATTCTTTTCACTTTGTGCACAACACCAAACACCATTACAAAAAACCATTTTCGTTGTATGTACATTATGCTATAGCTTCTTGTCAAAAAGAGTATCAGTTTAACATTCCAGTTACATTTATAAAATCTTTCTTAAATAAAAGAAAACTTATTTATTGTATTTATTTGGCAGTTATTGATGAATCCAAACTTGTTGATGTCGGGAAGGCAAGATGCGGCCTGCAGTGCAGTAATGGGTGCAGCAGTGGCTGTAGGTGGCCGAATGTTTCTGCCGCACGGCTCTGGCTCGTTGGATCTAACGAATATGGCATGCTGTCCCCATTGCAGTGGTGACGTCAAACAAGTTTGACCAAAAACAAGTTGACGTTAGACGCAGTGAATACTAAAACAGCTATTATTATGAATTTTAGGAACTATTTTACGGTGATTTTACAAGCAATATACAGATATATATATATAAGTGCTCTTGTCTTATAAAGACGCGTGACTCGCTACGTAAAGGTTTAATAAGTTACCCGTTTTCCATTTACTGACAATAATGATGCAGATTTTTATACTATTTAAACCCTTAATGAATAGTATATCCTTCGTGTATGAAATAGAACTTGATTTTTTCATTATTATTTTATGGTCTGATGAAAAAAAAAATCATCTGAGATACTATATTTTTATATAAAATATGTACACTGATTATTATCCGTCATTCCACGATAAATAACTAATTACCAATAGAATATATTTCCTAGTATGTAAAAAAAAAATATTAAAATTTTCGTTATGCCAGATATAAATATGTAGATAACGCGCCTGAGCATTTTAAACAAATTTTATGGTAAGAGTATATTTTCATATTTAACTTTGTTAGTAAGAATCGTAGATGGTATTGTAAATGAATTTCAAAACATAATTTTAGGTAAGACCAAACTGGTGCTGTTGGATAGCGTTGAATTAAAACGATAAAACCTACGCCATTGTAAAGTATATAATATTTAAGTGTTTATAATAATTAAAAAAAAAAAAAAAAAAAAGATTTATATAAAAAAACAAGTGTTATATCTGTATATTTTCGCTTCTCCAATATTAAATTATATAACAACCTCAATACGGTTCATTGTAGTCGTCAGAAAGAACATTCGCAGGTAACGCAGTATAGACTTCGGTAGTTGTAGTAAGTTGCGACAACGTCGACGAACCTTGATCGGAAATGTAATCATCCGCCTAGAACGAAAAATAAAAGTCAATAATGTGCTGTACAACAGAAAGTATATGCATTTACTTACGTCGTCGTCGAGGTACAGGTGCCTCGAACAAGAGCGAACTCTATGACTAGAAAGTCTTATGACGGTATAATTGGCAAATGCGTCTCGAAGAACGGCTTCGAGAATTTCGCCTCTGTCGTCTGTGATATCACCCTGTGGCTCTTCTACTATTATAATCTGCAATTTATAAATCAAACGACGTTTAAAACGTTCTTTTTTTATTGGTTTTATATTAGACCAACAATAACTTAATATCAACCTTTGTTCGTTCGTTGAGTAACGCTCGAGCCAAAAAGATTAGTACTTTTTCATATACGGTGAAAAGGTGTCGAGAATCACTGACCAGTTTTTCAGGCAACCTAGCCACTTTTTCCCAGAGATAAACCTTCTGCAAAACTCTCATAAGCGACTGATCAGCCATCCTTTCAGATGGATCTAAATTATGCCTGTAAATGGGTCTCTCAACTTTAACATTTTCGTTAATCTATTACATAGTGCATATAGATATATTTGTTCGAACTGACCTTATAGTACCATTAAAAAGCATTGGATTTCCCGGAACGAAGCAGATACACCGCCTGAGCATGTCGATCGGCACCTCGGCAACGCTCGTACCGCCGATTTGGATCTCACCCGCGGGCAGCTCCATGAACCTAAACATCGCCGAAACGAAAGTCATCCTCTCGGATGCGTCCCATGAGTACACAGCTGTAAAAAATATTCTCGTTTATACTTTTCAATTTGACGAATGATTCAATTTACGGTTACCGATTGTGCTGGCGGATGGTATGACGAAGCTCAAGGGCTTCTTGCTCGATTCTTCTCTGTCGTAGAGGGAAACATTTTTGAATTCTACGGAGCCGTCGGTTGGCCACATGCTCGACAGCCTGGCTGTACCTTCTCTTTCTTTTGGTATAGTCTGAGAAAATTAATAAACCCACGTGAATAGGCTATTTTCTAATTTTCATTATATTTAATGCACATAGAAAAGAGTTTATCGTGTGTACCTGCAGGTAGTAGTCGACGCTATTGAGCGACATAAGGCTCGTATAAACGTCGTTGATTGTCGTAATTGTGTACAGTAGGCTGTACGCCAATTGTAGCGTGCAAATGTAGGCAAGGCAGAGCTCCATCAGAGAGATCGAGCTGAGCAATTCGCATAGGAAGATCACAGCGCTTAAAACTAAAACTGAAGACAAAATCGTTAAAAAAAAGTCTAGAACTAAAGCAATATTCTTAAAGAATATGATCGTCTACCTGCTATCAATTTTAATCTAAACTCCAGCCACAGTCTCGTTGCGTAAAGCATAAAATCGTACGTCGAGTTCTCATCGAAGAGCTTATAATATCTATAACGAAGTATCAATCAATAACCGCGTAAAACAAAATATAATAATCTCAACAAATTGTAATATTACTTTTTGGTAAAATCTTTTTCTTTGGAAAACGCCTGTATGGTGGCCCGGCCTTGTACTGTGCTCCCAATGTGGTTCAAGACCAAGGTCGCCGAGCTCACTTTCAGTTCGTGCAAGCTCAGGACCGCTCCCCTGCGAGTGCAATATCGTATGTATGAGTATAAAGCGAAACACATTTGTCGTAATTTGTATAAATGCTTATATGTATTCACCTCACGTAAACGCTAAGTACTATACTTATTAAACCGAAGGCGACAACAGGCAGGATGAGCCACGAAGATATCCAGCCCAGGATAACTAAGCTGCAGAAGCTGATTCCGGCGTTTATGAGGACTGTCACTATTGACCTCGGCAGCACGGAGTCAACTGAAATATAAATTATATGAAAAAAAAAAAAAATCGTATAATGGGATGAGTGGTGGAGAAGTACTATATACCTTCTTGCATATTAAGACTACAAATGTTGAGCAGCAAGGAAATGGTAGAGGTGTTGAACAGAGAAATTTGTGCGGAGCCTAGACTGTCTATCCAGCGATTATGCAGCTTCGTCGCAGCCATAAAAATAGCCTGAATATTCGTAATTAATTTAACATTATTTTAGTGCACTTTTACTTTCCGAACGAAATAAAAATAGATATACCTTGTTATAAATAACCGTCAAAATTATACCGCAGATTATTAAAAAGCCAACGAGTGTCACTAGAATTCCAATCGTCCACGTTCCATCGCCCACAGACTGAATAAAGATGAAAAAAAAAATAGATTTAATACATCTACGTTGAAATATAAGAGAATAATAAAAAAGAAAAACTCACTTGACCAACGCTAATCGAAATAGGCGCTGTAGCAATAGCGAAGGCGTAGAGGCACGAGAGAAGAAGCAGCAGAAGGCACATCGGCCAGCCACCACTGTACTTGAGGTAGACTCCGATCCCGGTTTTCGGTTTGCCACGGCTGAAGCTATGCAGCACCGGGAAATCCAAGACTCTATGCAGTGGCCGCGAGTCGTCCTGTGAGCAAATGGCAGACAATAGATTTGTATTTTAATTCATTTCTATATAGAATGACAGTAAGGCGAACTCACGTTATTATTGATGCTGTCAAACGAGCTAGTCGTGCTCGATATGAAATCCTTGGGTGACGAGGGCGTCAGTCTCGACGGCGAGGGACACGACAGATCGCTGCTTCTACACCCCATATAAATAAAAATTACAATACTGTAAGTAAACATACACGCCGTTGCATTAAAAACTTACTTGAAGGTCTTCCGTCTATGGGAGCTCGTTTGAAGTCTAGCTAACTTGGCATACGGCCCATTTAGTTGCACTAGGTCCTGGTGACACCCGCTCTCCACGATCTTTCCTCCTTGCATCACGTACACAACGTGGCACCGACTAAGTAGCTACCCCAAAGACAACGAACCAAACCGCTATATAAACACACAACCAAACACCAAAGAACCACGACGATGTATAATATATCTACCTCGATCCTACCGCTTGCTATAAGCACAGTCTTCCCCATCATCTGCTCCATAACACAGCTCTCAAACAACTGCAGTCTCTCAGTGGACGACAGATCGGCAAACGGCTCGTCCAGTAAATTAATATCCCTCTGGGCATACACTGCCCTGGCAATACCGATCTTCTGTCTCTGAGCAGGGCTGATACCTGCAGCTCCAAGTTCCGTGTCGTCGAGCTCGGGTAGCTGGCCGATCTCTGCGTTCAGATGCGACGACCTTATCGCCCGGTAGTAACGGCTCGAGTCGAATTTCTCGCCGAACAGGACGTTCTCCTTCAGTGTGCCGTCCATCAACCAGGGCTCCGTAGGCACGTAAGCGCAGGTACCGTCGATTGCTACTGTGCCACCGATGCACTGCAGCTGGCCTAAGATACTTAGCAGGAAAGATGTCTTGCCAGAATCCTGGTGGCCGTAGATGCCGACCAGTTTTCCCTATAATATTCGTTCGTTTTGTTTTATTATATACTGAGAGAGGTTTTATATTGTTGAATTTATAGTAGCTTATTACCTTCGGTACGAAGAAATCGATCTCCGAGAGCGTCGTCACGTGGCCGCTCGGGATGTTCAACTCTATCGCGTTGCCCTCGAACCCGTCGACGTAGAAACTAAAATGAAGATATAAAAAAATGAAGCATTTTTGGATTGCAAGCTTGCCGATTTGGTAGTGTTATATATAATACTTGCCGTGACGCGCGTTTTGGATTTGCCATCTCGCCACGTAGCTTATCTTTGGACGATGACCAAGTGAAGTGACCGTTGTGGATGATTATCGCGAATTTGCGGTCTATTGGCTTGTCGACGAATCGATCCGACGGTTGCAATATTAAAATTGTCTGTAAAACATTGAAAATTGAAAAATTTGTTAAATTTTAGTCTTATATCGCCCATGAATATAGAAATTAATATATGTACGTCTCTCTTTTTTTATTTTAAACATAAATCAAATATAATGTGATACGTAATTTTATCGAAGAGAACAGTAAAAGAATGCATGCTTCAAAAATAGAAAGAGGCAGAGAGAGACGTATACCCACATGCTATAATACACTAATGGAAAATAAATGTAAGATAGCTTCCGGTTAGGAAAGGGGGACTATATAACTCGCACCTTGAGCTTGTTAAGAAAAGCCAGGCCCCTCGAGATACTGCTCAGCGCCATCCAGCTGGTCCGGATGCAGTGCTTGAGGTTTATCAGAAATAGGACCACCACCGGTACCGCCTGAAAGCACAGACATAAAGTATACAGCTTTTTCATATTTCCTTATGTATACTCGTTAGTTATATTTTAGATAAACTTACCTGATACTGAAACGAAACGAGCTGGTCCATCGACAAGCTCACGAGCATTATAGTGGTGACCGCGAACACGGGGATCATGTGGACCATCGATAACCCGCAGCCCTCGCTTACCCCGCCGAATTGGAGTTCGGCGAGTTCCCGACGACGGACGTCTGAAAGGATCATTTATTTATTTTTATTTTGTTGTATATTCGAGAAGGGTATGTGTAAATGTATTATATATACCTTTAATGCGTCCCTGAAAGTGCTTATCCCAAAGCGTTATTTTGGCAAGCTGAATGTTATTGATGAACTCTTCGACTAGAGCCATTCTCCGGAGGGAGTATTCAATCGCCCTGGCGGCAAAAGATTTCATAAAGTACGCTGCGACCATCTGAAATATATAAAAAATTGCGTGTTTTTGTTGCAGCGCTATATATCGATGAAAAGCCATTATATTATCTCTCTCGATAATAAGTTTATTATCACCGCGTGACTCACCAGCGCGAAGTAGAGCAGGATGACAATGAGGATCCCGACGAGAGCCCAGCGTCCAAGTACCAGCCAGGTGAAGCAGGACACGAGGAGGAGTACAGCTGGGCCGGTAAGAACCAGCGGTCCCAGGCTTATCAACTCGTGGAGGATCTCGCTGTCGGGGACGAAGTACGTGAGGGTCTGAAACAGACTCCCGCTGTCCAATTATTCGCAGCGTCCAATTGTGCTACATTATCACGTATCTTATTCACCGAAAAGTTTTTTAATTCTAACTGGCATTTTTCGGTAATATTCTAAGGGCGAAAGTTACTTAGTTACCTGTTGCGCACTGGTGGAGCACCTGAGCGACGACACGAGGAGCTTTTTGTAGGATACGGCGAGACAAGCGGAACGCAATCGACATGCGGTTCTTAGATTCAAGGCGGAACTCCAGGCGATGAGGACGTGAGAGAACAGCTCGACGAGGATTAGCACACCTGTGTGACTGAATATTATGATCTCGTCGTTGACGATTTTTCGTTCCTTCTGGTGCAATGATTCCTCGAATATACTCAGTGCAGACGCGTTAACCGTGATCATCGTTTTGTTCGCTTTGCTCAGGGCTAGGTTCTGGATGTATCGGTCGCTCGTCGCTTCTATTATCTCGCGTAGCACGAAGATCTGCAATTTTGATGAAAATTTGCATTTTTTCTAATTTTTTTAGCGCATCTAGATTTTTTTCTTATAATTTTAAACCGTACCCGACGGTTATATTGCGACTGTAAATATAAAGATATGACATATGATGCATAACATGATAGTTATCTTTACCAAATTCTTTATCTTGATCCATTATTGCCGAATTCTACACCTCTGCTATATAAACATTCTACAATACGTTATCTTTATGATATATTTTTTTTACAAACTTTAAGGTTTTTCGGCATGATGTCATTCTACATTACAAATAAACCCAAATACCGTCTCTACACAAATCTTCACCTATATTAAAAACCGCTCCGAAAATTTTATCGACAAAAACTACTCCCACTGCACGATAATTCATTACTGCAGCTAATAACATTATATACGCCCATGACCGAATCAAATCATTACGAATATACGCCGCGGCTTGACCTTTTAACGCGCGCAATAAACGTAACGAGAGAAAGAACGCGGAGTGACGTGTCTACTTACCGGACCGGCGAGAGAAATGAGAGAGCCGAGCAAGTAGATGAACGAGCCGATGAGCACGCGGGTGCGTACGAATTGCCAGGCGACCTGAGGTATTGACGCCCCAGCCTGGCCCTTCTCCACGAAGTGTGCTTGCAGCAGGCTGTCCAGTCTGTTTAAGAATAAATTGTATCATTGATCTATTTTTTTTCGCTTTGAGCTGTATTATACCGATGTTATAAAAAAAAAAATCGTATACTGAATCATGGTATACGCTGATTTGGTATCGATTAAAGCGTGTTTTAACTATTTACGTGCGTATACGTGACTGGGTGCGAGTGTAACAATTTATGACCAAATAAGGGACAGATTCTACTAATTGTTATTTTTGTATGTAATGATTGCGATTCAATATATCTTTAAAAGTATAATAAAAGCGAAATAATGAAATTATATCTTTTTTTTAAAACTAATATACCTGTAAAAAGGAACAAAATCTAAAGTAGATTTTTTAATTGAATCTCGCGGGGTGGACAGAAAAATTAAAAGTTCCGCGTATTATTTCCTTATATTATTATTAACTTATTACGACGAAACGCGACCTTGCCGCTGTTTCCAGCTTACTATATAAAAATGTATACGCAACTTTTAATTGCACCAAGGTTTTTTTTCTCCGCAAATATTCTTTTATTACACATTATACACACGTGCAGTAAACCCATACGAATCTATTAGACCATAAAATTTCTTAAAAAAAAAAAAAAATAAATAAAATAAAATCGACCGCTATATGTACGAAAAATAAAAAGAAAATTGTCTTTAAGCATCAGCCGTATATACCTATACATATACCGCGTATAGAGAAGGCCGCGGAAAGGTAGTTTTACAAAGGCGAGAGAGCGATCGAAACCGCGACATTGCACAGTATAGCACACACACACACGCAGACACACAGTCAGACACGCGTGCAGCACCTTGGCCCGTTGACGTCGCATGTTTCTCTTTTGGAGAGGCTCGGCAGCGTCTTGTCCTTCATGCCGCTCCTGTAGCCCGCCAAAAGATACTCGTTCAGCCACCTGAACGACAGGCTCGACAGCAGGCCTATCTTGTCCAGCGGCAATTCCGAACCCGGCGCGCTGTATAAAAAAAACATTGTTATATTAAGCCTTAATTTCATAGTATAATTAAAAGCGTATATACCTTTTGAAGCGTACAAGGGCGAGGCTAGACAGGGCAGCGAGGTACCGCGAGAATCGGTTGTGGGGTACGTAAGCTGAGCTCGGCTTCATTGCGCCGGCGGTGTTGCTTCCTCGCCGGTGATGATAATCGCCGACGCTGTTGCTGCTGCTGCTCGTCGCGCGTGGGCTGACACGGCTGTATATGTCATCATTTGTGTGTGTGTTAATTTCTTTGGTTTATACCAGTTTAGTGTGTTTTTCTTTTCTTATATACATTCGTGTGGGTATTATATGGCGCGCGGAAGATTTATGTTTTGTAGCGCCTTTTTTTTATGGCTGTGATTGTGGGATCGTAGATAATATGTGTGATTAATTCGAACGCAATCGCAGCACAAATAAAGCTGATGATGATCGTTATTTAAATTTCGGATTGAGGCGCGCCCGTTCAGATCGAATTTCTAATTATCAGCTTTTTATGCAAACGGTTTAAAACTACTCGGCTTGGATATAGATTGTATACAGGAACTTTAATAAAAGAAAAATATAAATAAAACGATTACTCGTTCTTTCGAAACGAAAAAAAATCGGCCGGATTTCGTACTTCCGCGCTTCTATTTTTCTATATACATTGTTCGTGCCGCAATACGTTCAATTATATACGGGCTATAATATAACTTTATCTAATCATCAAGCGTATATGTGTGTATATACAACGAGCGCCCGATAAGCTATAGCTTCAACAACTTATGTACATATCGATTTCCGCGAACAAAAAACTCTTCCGCGCGCTCCAATCGAAAAAATCGATTATATCTAAACTAGACATAAAAACTTCATTTATGAACATAAACATAACAAAAAAAAAATATATATTATGCATCTTACTTGGACGATCTAGACGGCAACGGCGGCGGTAGCGCATTATCATCGGCGCGGTCGAGGCAGCTGCCGCTGTCGCTGATGATGCTCGACATCGTCAGCTGGCTGCGTGCTGCGCCTTATATTGCTCGATCGAATTACGACATTCCGCCGGCGATAAGAAGAATGCACGCGCGCAAGTAAGTATAAGCGAAAAAGAAATCGCACGATTATATCCTGATAGTACTAGCCACGACGATGTCCAGTTGGATGAGGAGGTAGAGTGCCACGAGGTTGTAGAAGGCGAGGTACGCGAAGAGAGCTAGGACAGTCTGCCTGCTGATAAGAATGACCTGCGCGATTACGAACAAGTACAGCCACTCGGTTATTCGTTCCTGCATATTCCGCTTATACGTCTTTTGAATCTCATTGAAGCTCGCCGCGTGGAAGTAGACCAAAGCTGTTGCAGCGCGCGTTATAGTATAATAAATCCGTTGTTGATATTGTTGCTGTTGTCGGCAACACCTTATGGTCCGGAGATGTGTTTATGTAAACAAGTAGCATGCTGATGTATATCACGCGCGCACACACACTGCACTATACACCTTTTATGCAAAGAAAAATTACGTGTACGGGTATTTTAATCGAAGGCGCTTTGGATAGTGTATGTACTACACCCGTTGATGCCGCGAAAGAAATCAAAGTCGCGATCGCGCAACAACAATCGCGTCAGCAAAAAATCGGCGGATGAATCACTGCAGCACGCCGTCATCGATATCGCGCTGCACGCGCGCGCACCTTTGTATTATATTATTATACACACGCGAGCGATCGCGCGCGCGGCCTCCGAGCGACTGATGCGGCCGTGCTGCCCGCCAATGCGCCTGCCCCCGCCGTGAGAGAGTTGACTTATCAGTTGGAAGGACGGCTCTTGTTATCGCAAGCGCGCTATATTCTTTTCGACGAAAGATAGATTATGTATAAAAGGCGCTTGGCGTTGAACGGTCGATCGGAAGATTAGGGGGAGCTGCTTCAGTATGTTTGCTAGAGAATTACGAAGATTGGGTAATTCAGGTTTTGCATTAATCGGTGGAAGTGTTGCGTTGAGGATACACGATTGTTGCGTTCATGTTTTTACAGGTAGGAAGAGAACAATTTTAGTATGAATCGATAATGCTTGATCATACGTATTAATATTTTTATTTTTAAATACACACGTGTGTGTATATATAAAATATATATTTTACATAAATTTTATGTTAAAAAACAGATATATGCCTATATAATTCGATTAGATATTGTATAAACGTGTCTGAATAGTAAAAAAAGAAAAGGACGAATGAGATTGTTCGCGCGCCAGGTTTTACAGTTTTAATAAATCGGTACAAAAATAACTATAGTATTTTGTTTTGTGATTTTACAAATATAATAATGTATATTTGTACATATCTACTTGCTGATAAACGGAATTAAAATAGTACGTCAATTCTGTTATCGGACTTTTATCTGATAATCAGATTGTTGGTTGTCCATTTGTGACAAAATTAATCGTATCGTTACTAAAAGTATACGCTATGTATACTTACTACAGTCTATAAAGGCACTCACGTCTTAGAATATTATTATTACATGTTAGTAATAACGTACTTTGCGGAATAAATATTTCTATTTAGTATAATATCATATTAAATTATTTTAATTAAATATGTTGTTTTATACTGTATGAAATACGTTTGATTTGTAAAGATTAAAATATTATTATTCCTTGTATTTGTAATTAATAAGGTGAATAATAAAGAAGTAAAATAATCTATTCATAAGAATAATTTTAAAAGAGGAGTTTTGAATTTAAAAATTAAAATACACTTTTATAATGTACTTTTTTAGCCAATGACTCACTGTGAGACATAATTTGATTTATACTTTGGTTAGTTATGGGTGGTTGGACACCCCACTAACGATTGCATCGTAACTCTTTGGATATCGTTTAATATCGATGAAATATAAATATTTGTTAAAAAACATAAAATAAAATATTGTGTAACCAACCACAATACGTTCATTTATCAAGAATTCAAAAGGTATTGATATCCACATCGCTAGTCGCGACCACAAAGATTTTTTATTTTACGCTGTTATTCTTTTCGGGGTCAAGTCGTGCATACGTCGAAGCCGTTTTTTCAATTCAATTGGAAATTTATCGTAACACTTCTTACATGCTGGCCGTAAATCGAACTCGAAGAATTTGGTTTTCTGGTTCATTTTTTGATCGCAAAATGCGCAAGCAAAGTGATGAACACACCAGGCCTTGTTGAGTGCCGTAAAAACTGTAAAATTTAATTAAAAATTAGACATAGTTCAATTTTTAATAAGGGAAAAATTATAACTTCAGAAACAACGTAAGAATCTTTACCGTCACCAGAAATGACTTGATTGCACAAAAAGCAAAGGTTGCCAAAAAGTTGATGATAATGAGTCTCACAGTAGGCAAGACCCTTTTTCTCATAATGGCGATGTCCCAAGAATGGTTTCTCACACTTTGCGCATACGAAATGCTCCACGTGCCAATGTTTACCTAAAGCAGTAACAACACGTTCTTCAATAGGCCGTCGGCATGCGCCACAAATAGGAATACCCATCTTGTCATGGCATCTCAAACAATACAGTTCGTTCTATAATTGAGAAAAATATTATTACACATATTTTTAAGTATTCATTCAATAAACTATGCTATTGGAAAAGTCAAGGGGACACCTTCTTTTCACAAAATAAAAGTCGCAACTTCAAACTTCATAATTTTACAAAAAAGGATGTAGATAAAGAGAAATGAGCAAAATAAAGCTTAAAATCTCTGCTTTTTCTTTCTGATTCTGGATTCTTTATGACTTTTTTTTATTCGTTAAATCAAATCAATTTAAAGAATTGAAAAAAAATCTAATAATTATAAATTTGAACAGTTACTTTTCCAAAATAGGTGACCCTTTTTTTCATAAGTATATTAAACTTAAAGTACCATTTCATTAGCTGCATATCCAGCTCTTGAACGAACTTCTCTTGCATCAGAATTCAATTCTACTCCGCAAGCTGTACAGTTAAAATGATATGGATGATAAACTTCACCACGGAATCTCAATGGTTTATCATCAATAACTCCACTGTAACAAAATTAGTATCACATTATGTGAATTTTTATACAATATAATTACACAATAGTAAAAGTAATAAAAATTAAAAAACTGTAATAATATTTTAATACGCACTGGCACTGATAGCAAATGTGTTTCCCAAGGGCTCCAGCTTTGTATCTAGCATTGCAGTCATGGCAAAGTGCTCTTCCTTGACATTTAATAAATCCAGCGTCAGCTAATTCGCCATTACACTCTTCACAACGGAAGCAGCCTGGATGCCAGTTGGCATTCATAGCTTTTATTACACGGCCAATAACAAATTCACCTAATTGATTTCATATGATTAATGATTATTATAGACCACA
The DNA here is from genome assembly GCA_900474315.1 of Torymus auratus. Classification (NCBI taxonomy): domain Eukaryota; kingdom Metazoa; phylum Arthropoda; class Insecta; order Hymenoptera; family Torymidae; genus Torymus; species Torymus auratus. The sequence continues at coordinate 23,427 of UXGD01001146.1, read as the reverse complement.
TTGAAACATTGAATTTAATCTTCTTTATATGATAATATTAATATGCATGACTATACATACCACATTTTCCACAGCATGGAGCAAAGAGAACATGAAAATCATGTTCACAATACTTGCGGCCTTCAAATTCATAAAATGTTCCATCTGGAAATGGTCTAAAGCACTGAGCACACCTGCAAAAATTACAATAATTATTATTTTATATAAATATGTTAAAATAATTGAGTAGCAGAAGAAACTTACACAAAACATTGAGGATGCCATAATTCCCCATTAGAATTAACTATTTTTTCATTTGGCTCAAAGCCTTCTCTGCATCTTGAGCAGAACATATGGTCCAAGGACATGTTGAAGCTTATATTTTTTATGATCCTTGAAACAAAAAATAATACATATTTTAATTGAAAATTCTGAGAGTGTAATTTCCAAAGTTAATAAAAAATGTCAAATAAATCACAACTGTTTTACAGTCAAGCTATTAGGTTAAAATATGTGACAAATGTAAAATTTTTCAGTTGCTACATTATTATTTAACTTTATCTAATAATCCGAGCTTAATATTTGTATTTTATAAAATAAGTGAATAAATAAATATTTTAAAATGACATATCACAGTAAGTTATACCCAGTTTTGTCAGGACATTTTTTAATTTTTGTGTCATTGCCGTAATAATTTTTGTAGTTTCTGCACGGAGATGGAGGTTTTTCAACAGTAGTCCAAATCAATTCTTCATAGTCACATGTTTGTATATTAGAAAACGTATTATTTGAATTATAACAAGTTGTTGTCATATTTTCTTTTGAATGTGCCATTCGTCGATTATATAGATTACTGCTAGTTAATGACAATAATGATATGGATTTTGGAAAAGGACTTATTTTATAACCATCAGCCATGTTTTTTTTTTTTTTATTTAAATGATTATTTATATTTAACACTTGGGATGTATGTTAGGATCTACATTAACTGCAATTTAAGGTAAGAGATACGCAAAAACTTGAGTTGATTTGATAAGCTATCTTACTGAGATAATAAATTCACTTAGTGATAAAGAATTGAACAGGAAGGCTAAAACTGCTTAATGATATAGTCTGTTTTTGTTAACTTTGTGATGTGTTGGGTGTCAATAATGGTTAGAAACTTATCAAACAACTCCACAACTATCTTTATTAATAAGCACTAACAACTCTAAAAAGCATTTACAACAAACATTAGTCAGAGTAGGTACTGTTCAGTAATAGATATGAGGAAAGGCAGTGGTTCAAGTGAGTGCTGATATGTGCAAGTGTATGAGTGAGAGTCAGCACCAAAAATAGACAGAAACCTAATGTATGCTTACCCTGGCATACTGAAAGTGAGATTCAAGTAGGATAATAAAAATCCGAAAACAGTGTATTTTTTACAATTATCAAGTATCACAAGTACTTATATACACCCTCTGTCAACAAGTTTGTCTCAGACCTAGCAGTTGACAGTCTTTTCGATTAATTTGTTCCCACTGTCTTTTTCCTTCCGAAATTCCTCGTAATCCTTCACTATAGCAGTAAATGTCATGTAAAAGAGAGTCGTGAAGACACTAAATGCCTGGACTCGAACTAAACTTTGGTTAGGATGGAAAAAATACGCGACCTCCCACGTAAACTCACCCACAGATTCTCCTTCAATAAAATTCAATCCTTCGCTGCTCCAATGGCTAAATGTATGCACGCCTCTGCAAATTCATTAATAAAATCCACTTGATTTACTCGAGAAACAGCGCGAGAACTGTACTCCCATGCAAGCAAGAGAGAGGGATAGGCAGTTGTAGTTTGTCTCTTTCTAAAACTTCACGAGGAAAGCAGTAGCCAATCGCCGCGAGGAATGTTGCTCTGCCCTTTTCGAGAAAAGACAAACACGCAACACATAAGTAAATAAGGCCCTTTCTCCATCTGTCAAGAGCTGGGTCGTGTCGTGTGGCTACGACTTGTGGAACCACACGTAGCGGCCGTTTTATTAAAAAAATTGACCAATCAGCGACATGAGTCTACAAGTCGAAACACATAACACTGAACGCACAGCACACGGTGCATATGGAGAAAGGGCCTGTACTAGGATACAAATTTAAAAGTAGTATTTTCTGCTGCGAAATGTTTAGAAAATATTTCTGTGTCTAAATCTCAATTATTAACTCTGTTTATATTTCCAAATACACAGGAAAATGTAAATTTTTATTCGAATATTTCCATTAAATGTATTTAATAACAAATTTTTAAGCTTTAAAGCTTTTATTATAAAACATTTATCACCATGGTTTTTTACAAGCAGAAGAAAAAGAAAGAAATCAAAATTCTTATTGCAAATAATTCGAAATATAACATATACTATTTGAAAAAAATCGATGTTTTTATAAGTATTATTAAAAAAAAAAAAAAAAAATCTGTTAGGTAATGAAACATTTTTACACTTTTCATATTTTATTATTTTTGAACAAATGATTTATATTTTTTAATTTTGTACAAATTGAATATGTAACAATAAGAAAATGAAATACAGTAACAACCAAAATATGATTATTGGACAATTTTATGAATAATGGAACGTATAAATAACTTACAAGTTTAATTGTACACACGATTTTACACTTTTATGTTACAGATTTCCAAGTTTTACAGTTAAAGAGAAGCTCCGTAAATTCACTATAAACTGTTTCAGAATACTGAATTAATATTTTATTTCTTGCAATCCCAAAATCGTGCAAAGGTACTTTTCTTTTATTATCTAATTATAAAATACTTAAAAGTAAAAGTACAACTTTGCAGGGCTTGAAAAGGGAGACAAGAAAATAGATGATTGAAGAATCTAACAATAAAAACAAAAGTTCCTGTTTAAATCTTTGAATAACATACAAGATTTCAGGTTGCTCATGTTTCTGCACATTTCTGACACTACACTACACAGTTTATACAATCATTGTATTACATGTGTTTTTGTTAATATAAACATCCTTTATGTAGGCATATGTACAGTAAGTTTTTTTCACATTAGTTGAACTAGTTTGATGTTATTAAATTTAAATATTGTTTTGTTATTCAATTGAATGTACTTGTATTTTTCACAAAATTTGATAACAATAAATTATGTTGAATTTTTCGCCAAGCTAGTTCCACTTATGTATTTATTTTCAGCATTTAGTTATCTTTCTTCATTCTGTTAGAAGTCATTCTGTAAATAATGGAATCACGTCCAGGGTCCATTTCAGCAATAGTGACTAAAATAAAAATGATATTTTAAAATTTGTCACTAATTATATTATTACTTTTATAAATTCAAAAAACTCACTGCAGACAGCTAGTAGAGAAAAGAAGAAAGCAACTCCAAACCAAAGTACTATGTTGAAAATGACTGGGTAGTCTTCATTGTAGATTTTTGCCAAGTTTATATCCTGTGAAAAAAAATTATAATTTTTAAGAAATATTAATTAAATTGATTGAAATACACATCAATGATACTTTATAAAATACAATCTGAAAGAAAACTGAGAAATCATACTGAAAAAAGAAGAAAATGTTATCAAGAGAATAGCTAAAATCATTCCTGAAACAAGTTCTTGCCACAAAACATAATTTAGTTGATGTTTCGAGTTGAATAAACAAAAAAGCAAATGTTTTTCTTAATAACTAAATCTTTTAGTAAATATAAATAAATAATACAATCACTATAATGCAAACCCAAAACAAAATTACTATGACTTGCAAAAAAATTGATTATATTTTTACCTCTAACGAAATGTTATTATTTTGCTTGAACACGTCAATATGTTCTTTATCATTAGAATCATCTATATTTGGTGGCATGTTAGTAGTGTGTGTATTTGTGTCAGTGTAATCTTCAAGATTATCAGAATTTTCGTGTTTTTTATCCTCGTTCTCGTCTTCTTTACTTTTTTCGTGTTTTTTATTGCTATTCTGTTTTATGAAAAATTTTAGAAATTCAATTTACTAGAGGAATTTAATTAAATTACAAAGTTAGCTACAAAAACCATGCATAAATCACTATTATCATAATAATAAAAATATCTAATTATGGGTATTAATATTTGGCAAATTCTAAAATTATGACTCTTTTGCAAACTTGCAAATATAATCAAAAATAATATTAATTGCAGAAAAATAATTGATAACAAACAACTGAATTCCAAGCAGCTTCTACAACAAAATACCTCAGTTGTAAGTGGTTTCTCCGTATATTCTTCGTCATCAACTCCTTTTGAAGTATTTGTATTAGTTTCTATTTTACTTGTAGGTGAGACCTAGTGAATAATCAATTTATAGTTTGCAATTTTCCTGATCATATTTTTTATAAAAATTCATACCACTTAATGATTATTCAATTATTATTAATATATGTTTGATTTGTTGGAAAAGATCTTGTTTAATAATAATTGTATTACTTAGTATTAGATAAGAATAACAAAGAATTTATTTGAGTGTCAACAAAGAACATATTTAATTGCAGTTTCAGGTAAAAAGAATAAAATATAATACAGGGACCTGTGGATCCAACGAGCTAAGCGAATCAGCAAATCCTTCAAGGGCTGGAACTTTTAGATTATATATTTTTTACATGATTTCACTTTCAACTTTTATTTTAAACTCTATCTATGAATCTATATTATTTATATTTTCTTTCATGTACTTTTTAATTTTTAATGAGAACTTTTTAGTATAATAGATTGATTAAAGTTATTTTGTTTGTTAGTTGAAAGATTTAAATTTGTCTACTTTATTTAATTAAAACTAACTAAATACTAACCGGTTCATTGGATTTTTCCTGGTCTGCAGCTCTTTTGTGCATTTTGTGAGTCGAGCGAGTATGACGAACTTGACTAGCATCATTGGTAAAAGCAGCAATCAATACCTATAATGTATAAAAATATTGATAAATAAAAATATATTCGTGAATCTTTGTCATTATTGTTAAAACCAAAATTGTAAATTTATAAATGTATTTTCATCTTTTTATAAAAGATTAGCCCATCCTAACTGTCCATACACAAACTTACTTGATTCTTGTAAGCATCCATAAAAGCTTTGCTCACATCATGGAGTGCTTCATTCAAAAGTGTTAGTGCCTCTTTTGCAGCCACAGAATTCTTTCCATGGACATCAAAAACTGGACGTAAACCGGAAACAACCAGCCAGTAAACATCTGATTTATTGTCTGCAGTGACTGCTGATGGAACTTTCTTGGCAATAGCCCGTAGAAGTTGTACTTCTTCTAAAAATTTACGATCTTCATCATTCTTTAAATTGAGCGCTTTTAAGGAAGACTCATCAATGGATGTTGGTTTAAGCTCGCCTAAGGCTGATTGACCCAACTAGAACAATGAAAGTGTTATAATAAAAGTTTATGTTATTGATAAAGATACCATGAAAATTAAACATTTACAGCATCAAGGCCATCTCCAAGGTAAATTCTCACTAGAGAATTATCATTATCTCTTTCTTCAAGTCTACCACTTAAAGCTTGCCACGTAGTTTCTTCTACTTCATCGACATTTAAAGGAAACTTCTTGCCTTTAATAGCTCCCAAAGAGTCTACTCCTTCAATTGCAATTGTAACTACTGCTTCAGGTAGATTAAATGGACTCGTGATAGACATGCCATTCCATGTTGCTCTCTGTTTAAAAATCAGAAAATTAATGAACAAAGTCCACACAATTGAATTAAAGCTATTATGTAAAGTAATAAACTACAAAATTTTACCTGCTTTACGGTAAATCCTAGAGAAGCAGAAAATACTTCTTTCAAAAGACTCTGGTCGATCTCCTTGTTGCCTTTGAATATAACGCTGTCTGGGTTATGTAGCACCACAAATTCGCCACTTGCTTGAGCTAAAAGCAATAAAATGATATAATTCCTTTTAATATCATTGTTTTAAGTAATAAATACGATATGAAAAAAAAAAACTAATATCAAATATGAAAACTTCATACCACACCCTCCGACATTTCAACAACGATCATGTTTTTATAAGATTCAGAAAACTCACCAGCGGCCACTAGGAAGGCAAGGACGCAGAGACTTCGGATAAGGAACATCCTGGATCCTATCCTTTTATCACAGGTGAAAGATCAATTATATACGCACAGCAGCGAGCAGCCTCCCTAACCCGTGTGCTTCGTTCTTGAGCCGATCATATGACACCTTCTGCCACTATACCGTTACCACGGAATCTTGGTATCTAGACCTTCTATCGTACAATCGATCCACGGAATTTTCCAACCTCTCTTTTGGTCTCCTTGAAATTCTAGTTATTCTTTTCATATAAGTTTACGAAGAGCATCGTATGGGGTGCGATTTGTTGCAGAATTTTTATGTCTAATCACATATCGAGGCAGAAATCTAAGTTCTTTTGATTATTGAATAAACATGAGAAATTCATTGCTCCAACGAGGAAGATTGCAGTGTTATCGACGGAGCATAGCGTACGAAAAAACCTGTCGAGTTGCTCGCCTTCGGATTCTTTGAGAATCAATGACCGAGGTACACCTCGTGACTACGCCGTGACCGCCTATCGATTCGCGCACACTCCTCTTCGAGGAAAATTTTCTGACGCCTCTTCTCTTATCGAGCGCGAGAGCTGACGTACGCGAGAGAAGAACGAAAAGGGAAACGCGAGATAGCCGTTCTAAAACGAGCAGCCGCGGCCCCAGGACGAGGAGGTACTTACACCTATTCATTTTGCACGGAGAGATACGTAATATCGAAAGCATAAGTTGAGGGGACATAACTAATCAAAGGGGTACTTACAGGAGGCTGTTTTCGGATTCATCAGAGGGACCTTGAACCAGACTCAAGATGGGTTCTCTGTTCAGGAGTGAGGAGATGACCCTGTGTCAGCTCTTCCTGCAGAGTGAAGCTGCCTATGCCTGTGTTTCTGAGCTGGGGGAGCTTGGATTGGTACAGTTCAGAGATGTAAGTAGTTAGAGTTTGATACTTCAACTTGTAGTTTGGTTTACAACGAAGGACTACGTCTTACCACTGCCCTAAATTATCAAAGTTTGGCGATTGTTTAAGAGTCTGAGCTGCTGATAAGCTTATCTAGGTTTACACCTCTTGTTGATTCATGATTTTATTTTCTCCCTTTCAATTGTAAACTTACACTGTATTATTATCTATTTCTAAATTATATTTACTCATCTTGTCACCTTTTATAGCATTGGTTTAGTTACTTTTAGAAAAGATCAATTTTTGAAAATTTCTTGGTATTGACCTTGAAACTTCGAACCTTGGAGTCTTTATCTCCTTTTAACTTCTCGTATTTGATTATTCTTTATTTCTACCTGTAATCAGCAGCATATGTGGTTGATAATAAATACCTATTACCTTTATTACAAATATTCCTGGAATAAGCTCGGTTTTGTACCACATATACATTGACAAAAAATATTATGATGTTTAAATCCACAGTTAAACCCAGATGTAAATGCATTTCAACGTAAATTTGTCAATGAAGTACGCCGATGTGATGAGATGGAAAGGAAGCTCCGTTACTTGGAGAGGGAAATCAAAAAGGATGGAATCCCTATGCTGGATACTGGAGAAAATCCAGAAGCTCCACAACCCAGAGAAATGATTGATCTTGAGGCTACTTTTGAGAAGCTGGAAAATGAATTGCGTGAAGTCAATCAAAATGCAGAAGCTTTAAAAAGAAATTTTCTTGAGCTCACAGAACTCAAACACATTCTTAGGAAAACACAGGTCTTCTTTGATGAGGTGAGATAACTGTCCAATTTTGTTACTATTTAATTTAAATAATATTAATCATTTATCAGTTTCTGAAGTTAATAATGATATTTTTAGAGTGATATTAAGAAATGACAAATTACAGAAATTAATGATTGAAATTTTTAATCTTTATTTTTAAATCATATTTCCTATTTCCATAGAAAAAACAAAGATATAAGTATATATACATATGTTAATGTTGATTTCATTAATTTGTTATTTCTTGAAATTTTTTATTTCATGAGTGAGATTGATTGGATATTTAACAATGAATTATACTAATTATTGCCACTTTTTGTGAGAAGCAGCTGATTATAGGTAATGTTTATTAAAAAAGAAAAAAAAAAGACAAAAAAGAAAACACCAATTTTTGCAAACTCAGTACTAAAGTTATTTTTACTGCATTCAAATATTTTAGGAAGGAATGTATGCAAGGAATTATGTTACACAACTTTCAAATTATCATGCCTTTGCTTGCTTTGAATTTACAACTTTGTAATAAAATTTTAAAACAATTAATAAGATTTCATGAAAAATCGCAAATTTTCCATTATTCAAACAATAAATATGCAGATAAAAAAATTAATAATAATAAACATTTTACTTTATTTGCTTTGGTGCAATATTGTAAGAGCAATGAAATAGAGTATTTATTTAAGTGTCTATGAATCATTGAACAAAGTTAAAGTAGGAAAATAAACTATAATCTTACACTGGGGAATTCCCTTTTATTTCCTTGCTATCAGAAAGATGGAATAGGAAAATAAAATGTATCTTTATATGAGTGTACGTGTATAGGCTGCTTTAACAAAAAAATGATAGTGAACAAAAAGAATAACTTATAGCACCATGTTTGTGTTACTTTTTCCTCTGTATGTCACTAATAAATACTGTTCAGTGATTTTAGGAATTTTTAATTTTTTAATGAATTAGTGTTGTCAACTAACAAGATCGCAGGCTCTGCGATTGACACAATTCACACAGATCTGCCCTGTCTCCAATCGCGTTCTGTATCAGTCCTAAAAGTCTTTGCTGAATAATTCTTTTTTAAATTGAATGCAGAGGTAATGCAACATCAATTTTGAAACTTGAGAAGTCTATCCTCCAATAATGGATACGTTGTAATGCACACTTCCACTGGCTCTACGAATTTTGTATGACTATTATTTCATCTTTCACATATATATCTATATGTAACTAAGCTGGAAGCTGAAAAAAAGATTGTACATCCTTAGATCCAGCATGCTTATAGCTTTTTTTAACAATGTGGTATTTTGGTAATTGACTCATTTCAAAATCTTTCAATCTTCTACTTATTACAAGGTTTAAGTTTATATCTGTACTATATTGTTTCATCTCAAAATATTTTTTGTAACACTTACTGCAATCTATTAATATTTATATTTTTATACTTCACTGATGAGTTTCTAATGTTATTTAATTCAAAACTCCTTAGAAACTGATTAAGAGGATATTTAAAAAATGGATGTTTAGCTATAGTTATTTTGGATTCTTTTCATTTTTTGCCTCTTCTGTTATATGCTTGTTGAGGTCTTAGTGCAGCTGCCATTTTTGCATAAGTCTGTTCATCTGAACATGAGTGTGGTAGAAAATATGTCTCTCAATGTGATATAACACACCTCTTATTTTTTCTCACATGTAACTTGCCAAGATCTTATGTAAAGAAATGACTCACATTTCATAGCAAATTGTTATCAAAGCACACACTTCTAAAGTACTTCAGAATGCTTAATATTGGGAGTATATCAAATAATATTCTTTATTGTAATCTTGCAAGCACTATGTAATAGTAGTTCTAGCTAGTAGTAGAAGTATCAATAGTGCTTTCAGTAGTAGTAGTATACAGTGAAATACAGTTATTATATTATTTCATTTTCATGATTTCTATTACTTTAACATTTTAATTATAATGTATATAATTTGTAAATAATTTTCACAAATAATTTATTAGAAAACTAATCAATCGCACTTTGCATGACTTTTAAAATATAATGCTTTAATATTATAACAAATATTATTTGTTACCATAAGTTAAATTTAATTTTTAAGGTAATATTTAAAATGCTTGTGCAATAACACAAAGAAAAAATGTGTCTAAATAAATTGAGAAAAAATACAGATTCATTATCAATATTATAAATATTACCTTACATTATTTATTTATATTTGTATATTTATATTTACATTAGTTTTAACAATCTAATTGTTTCCACAAGCTTCAATGTTTTCTCTACACAATCAGTACCTATACATCTATTATTCCAAATTCATTGAATTCCTACATTTCTGTTAGTTTATGTGCGTACTACTGCTTTATTAAATAGAATATTATTAAGTAAACATAATATTGTTGTTTAGTTATTTGTAATTTAATCGTTGTATTACTATTATTATTATTATTATTATCATTATTATTTTACTGCTATTTAAACCTCATGCATGAGTCAGTCATAAGAAAATCCAAATCCTGTAACCAGTAGTACGCACCTAAAGCTTCTCCTCTTCACACCAAAAGAGAACTCGAGGAACCTAGGGGAAGTCGTGAAAAACTTCCGTAAAGTGTCGAGACTAAAAGAGAAAACGAGAGAGAAAGATGGAAAGAGACAGGGCAGAGGCAGATGCGTGACGTGTGTCTGTTGGCAGGCTGAGAATGGAAGTGTCGTGTCGCAGATGGCGGACCCAAGCCGCGAGGAAGAGCAGGTGACACTGCTGGGCGAGGAGGGCCTCCGCGCTGGCGGCCAGGCTCTCAAGCTCGGGTAATTAATTAATACCAACATCACTTCAATGAAGCGAAATCGCGTTTACACTAGCGAAATGTTCCCCCCCTCTCGAACCCCGCCCCCATTTTTCCTACTACACAGTATATTATACATATATACGTTTGCAGCACCGCGAGTCAAGTATAGCTGAGATTGCAGACATTTTGCTTGATCTTTTCATGTTTTCTTTTTTCTTTTTTTTTTTTTTTTTATTCATTTTAAATCAGGCTTTTTCTTTTAGCACTTTTATACTTTGCTCACAATTGTGACCCTTGTATCGAAATCAAGGTAGAATGTCTGCAATCTAAGTTGTGCCAAAATTCAAAGTGACCAAGTATCACGACTTCCAAAGAGACAAGAAGATGCATGAGTTTGTAACGAAACCGGTAGTGTTTTTTATATAACCACTAATGCACCAGCCAACAGCACCTGGTCGATAGTTTAGAGAAATAAAAAAGATATGTGTATGGTGCTCGGTTAGTTGAACGATTTTTCTCATTCTTCAACGATGTGTATCACATTTTATTATCGGATGACAAGGCTGCACAAATATGCGATATATTAAATTAACCCGCGATTACATAGTTTAGTCTTGCACTGCGCAGAGCGATGTACATGCTGCTATTTTTTTTTTTTTTTCAAGGCTATGCCGATATTCGTCGCCTTTTCCTCAATATTTTTATTATTATTTTTTTCATGCTCTGCAGCAGCCTCAAATGCATCGCGCGATTATGTTAGGTGTAGCTAGAAAAAAAGGAACAAGAGATTCTTATCTTGTAAATGTCATTTTTAATTTGTTTTGTTATTTGTTTTTTTTTCTTCCTTTTATATTACGATTTACTGCTGTGATAGATTTTGAAAAAAATATTAGTTTGCTTACTTTGAAAAGGAATCTCTCGTCGATTTTTGTAAGCTTTTTAACGTGTGAACCCACTAACACTTGAAAAGTTTGAGTTACGCCAGTTGAAGCATTAATTATTATCCTTGAATTTTAAGCTATAATGTTATGATTAAACTAATTTATTTAATTTGTGCATTTATTAATTAATGATTTATACATTAAAATTAATTCTTAGCTCCAGTGTTAATGGGTCAAGTGAAATCTATTTTCTACTTTATAACGATTTCACTATACTTAAATTGCATAATTTTATTTCAAAGAAGCTGTGGTGAAACTTAATCACGCTAGCTATTTCTGAAAATAGATTTCGCGTAATTGTGCCAACGCATAGAGACTCAAATATATTGTTAATTAAAAAAAGAAATACGTATATGATGTGTATACAAAAGAAAAAAAAAAGAAAAATACAGTGATAATGCAGCCGAGAAAAAGCACGTCATATAAGCCAAGTGTCTATTCTGTGGGTTACAGCACCTGTACACCTTGACAGAGTCCCTCGGATCGCACTATAGGAATCCCCTAAGGCAAGCTGTTATCAACCGTTATTAGCGTTTGCGCTATGTTATCTCATTTCTATTAACGAAATTTTTTTTCCAATTTTTTTTCCCTTCATATTATTTTTTAATTGTGCTCTCTGTTTGCCTTATTATAGCTGCGTATCTCCGCAATCATTGACATGGGAGTGGCAAAATTTCATTTCTCCGAGACTTTGGAAACAATTTTTTGATAAATTAAATGTTGTATGATTTAAATGTAAAGTTTACTTCGAAATTTAAAATTATCACGGAGAATAGAAATTTTTAAGTGCTCCCCGGAGAAAAGAAGCATAATTGTTTTGCTTTCTCGTTTAATAACACGCCAAGATTCGTGGCTATGTTACTTTTGACGACCTTTGTGTATAACTGACGAATTTTGTGTATTTATAACTGAGTTGATATGAAACAAAGTAATTTTTTTTTTCACTTATTTTAAAAATTTTTACACGTTGCATAACCGTTGATACAGTTTCGAGGATTTCAAACTGTATCGAATACAAACTAATAATTTTAATGAGAATGGACAATTTTATTTTGATTTATTTATAACTTAATCACTGAAATCTGCAAGAAACAATTCCTCATAAAAATAGTAATTACGAAATTCTTTTCATATTTTTATACAATATTGCCCTTTCTTTAAGACTAAACATACTAGGTTGACATTCTATTCCTCCGTTTGAAGATCGGAAATATAAGCAAATTCGCTACAGAACGAATGCTATAGCTTTCATAAGCAATTTTTTGTTTCTTTAGCTACAGTTAAATCTTTTATTTCATTATTTTGATATTATATTTACTTAGACTATTAGCGGATGATTACTTTTAGAGAAATTATCGTGTGAATAACAAATGATGATGGTGTGGCCATGGGTATGTATAGAAAAACATTTTAATTTTTTTTTTAAGGAAAATTGACGACATCTTCACTCATTTATTGGGTTCAATTATCAGTAATTAATAAAAGGATAAACTTACTTAATTTCGCATGTTTTACGAATCCGACAGTTAATTAAAGATGTCAACAATTTTTTACTTCTCTACATTTCAGTGTTATTTACGGTAGATCGAGCGCATTACATAGTAGCTCAAGCTTGACTTGCTTTGTGTTTTTTACTTGTCCAATATATGTTTCATTAGAACTTTAGATCTTTACACCTGTATTTTATGCCTTTTTTTCTTAAAAATCCAAGTGTACGTTTAAGAAGCAAAATGATCTGTGCTTTAAAAAAAATTGGCTGTCCTGCTGATGTTGCGCTTTTCGTCTTTACGTGCGAAGCTGCTTCCCTGCTGCTATTTTTTTTATTAATTTACTGTTTGTGCAATTATTCACGTACCTGTATTAGAACATTTGTGTGCACCGTTTTCTGCAGGCATCGAGTTTTCCTTTAAAAACAAATACCAATGACAAGGTCATCATCATTAATCAGTAATATCCATAATTAAATGTGCAACTTTAAATTGGGAACATTGAATTTTACACTTTATCTTTCGCAGGGAACATTGGCAATATATATGTATATTATAAAACATTTCAGGTTTCTCGATCGACGGTAGCTGTCAATGAGTGTTTGATTTTTAATTTTTACGATTTATTTTCAGATACCTATAATAATTAAATAAGAATTGCCATGCATTACTGTTCCTGCTTTTTTTTAATCGATCGAATCTTCTTGCACATTACATTGACATTATCCAAAACTCACTGGACTGAGCGAATCGTTGTCAGCAACGTTTCTACATATTAACCCTTTTGGCAATTCGTATTTAGAATGGATGTGGCATACCTAATAATATGTTTCACCAGCTAAAAAGACTTTTTATTTTATATTTACAGCTCAATCTTATTATTACTATTAACGACATTTTTGTAAACAACGGATTGCTATAATATTCCGTGAAAATACCCAAATAATGTCTTTTTAGCTGGTAAAAATGTTTTGACTTTTATGAAAAAAAAAACTCCTAATCAGACGGACGACTAACGGTCCGCAAATAAAACATGAATAATAAATATGTAATACCTAAATGCCAGAAAAAAGTGATACTAAATCGCCGATGGCTGTGATGAGTGTTCCGAGATGTGTGCTAATGCGGTTAATTGTGTCTTGTCTGTTGTGTCGTCAGCAAGAGCACGCAGGCTTGAACTCCACCGAATCCATGACACGCGCATTGATTAGTGACGATAATATCGCCCGCCAGTCTGCCCTCGGTCCTGTCCAACTGGGGTACGTACACCTTTAGAGCCCGACCAATTGAGGCGCTGTCCCACGGTTCACTGAGAAATCGAAATGGAAAAGTTGAAAATAACGTGTCGGCAAATTAGAACGAAGTAGTGTTTGTGGATGCGCCAATTTCTATACAAATACACACATAAAACATCAATTAAAAAAAAAAATTTTTTTAACGATAAGACGGTTTATTTGAAAAATCAATTTTATCGCTCATGAGTTATAATTTTTGTGGGTTTCTTTTTTCAGAAAATGTAGGGCGTGCGAAATAGAGACTACCTAAATTTTTGGATAATGTATCCGGTACGCTTGTCGCTGACTGACACTATTTTCCGCATTTACGCTTCGACTTATCTGTCTTACCGTGGGCCAGCTCCTTTATAGCCGACCGGCACCAGTTCAGGGATGCCCGAGTCCTCCCTGCTTATCTTCTCGAAGAAAATTCTATACAAGCTAATAATTGAATACTTTTCGCAATGAGAAAAAGTACGTTTTTAACGTTGCAAAGATTTTTTTTTAATTGTCAGTGCAATTTTGGACCTGTACGGTGGAAACTTGAAAAGGTAATAGCACTAATAAACATGCTTCAATTGTGAAATCGTTTGAGCTATGGTTAACTGAACTGCAGTTAATTTTTTGTCAATAATGTAATTCGTCTGGTGCTTAATATTACAGGATTTTTTTCAAATATTACCTTTTTCTAATTGCTAGTTTGTCTTTGTGGATAAGCAAGGGCTTTTGCATCTCAATAATATGTCTTTTGGCGCTCAGAGAACGAAATTGTCATTCATTATTTTTTTTTAGATATTAAAATTATTGAAAATCTACGTTATTTAGAATATATGATTATAATGTAAAAATTTTTGCCAGTAAATCTTGAATCATTGTTACGACTTTCTCTGAGCGCGTTAATCATTGCTAAAGTAAAATCATTTATCACCACGCATCCGAGGTATTATTTTAATTCTCATCATATTTATCCTTTAATGGAAACTTTTCATAAATTCATAAATTTATTTATTCATAAATATTGCAAATGCTTTTGAGATAGATGATTTTTCTTTTAAATTTAGCATTAGAATAATGAATAGTCACGAGTTTCTTAAAAATTCACGCATTCAGGTTGACGAAAATGCGATTTTAAATATTATTCTTCTATTAAATGTATTGGGACTCTTCATTATCCTACATCAATCGAGTTGTCGTTGTCAAGAGTTACGATTAACTAATCATCTCTTTTCACGTTCAGTATAAAATCGTTTATAACCGTATACAGAAGCACATAATTAATCGATTCTTCGCGGCCCCAATATTTTTCTCGGCAACTTCTTCAGTCTTCAAAGAACTTTGCAGGATGACGTCGATTAATCTGTAATGGTATAGTCGCTCTGTAACGACCGATCTGTCAATGCGCGTGTGGCTGGACGGTCCGACAATGATAGGTATACCACGAGTGCAAGAGTATCATGGATATGTTCTATTGTCCAAAACACAAGTGTTTGCCCGTGACAAAGCATTTTGGAGGCGTTTTCAGTTTTATGCTCGAAGAATTTGCTATGAAGAATAAATTTCTATTCGATTTTTTTCATTAACTGAATTACAGAATCAATCGAAATAATTATTTTTAACAAATTGATGCAAATAAGTTTGCATATATTTCATAAAATTAAAAAAAAAATCGGATAATATACCAGGAAAATTCTTCAAAATGCTTGCGTCTTATTTCATGTTATGTTATAATATAAAAATAAAATTTTCCGCCGACTTTGCATGAGTTTTCAAAACAGTAAAATTTTGTAGTTTCGTTTAAAGTTGATGTTTAGTTTGAGTTGTCACCAGATTAACTGTAAAATTGTGCGTAACCTTCAGTAAGAGTTATTAGAACGTTACCGTTCGGTCGGTGTACATACCATATCTTTAAGAACCCTGAGCTCTAGTAAATATTTCATTGTTTCCCTGTTAATGACTGCCGTGATTGCTTAAACCTTAGTCCATAGTAGAGAGTTGATAAAGAGTAAAAGTTGTTTAATTTTGTGCTTCACTTCATATATTTAACATTAAGTCGTTAACAAAAATGCTGTTGACTGGGATATTTTTTTCCCACTTATCTTCCGTAATAATTGAATTACTCACGAGTCTGCATTTTTGTTCGACAACTCACTAATAAAACTATAGAATATTTTAAATATCTTATCGATACTAACCTTTCCCATTCAATAACCCTACACAAAAACGAAAACACGACAGTCTGGATAAAAAGTCCTAGACTTTGGTGGAAAGCGCGCATAACACTGTAATCGATCTTTCTTACTCTTCCGAACTTTGTACAGTATTCTTATTATTATTATTATTAACAAGTATCAAAAATCATACGTGCCTGCTGTTTTGTTTCGCATCTATTTATACTTTATTTCGCTTTCTTTTTCTCAAAGTTGCATTTATCTTTTCCTAAGTTTTATTCATTCTCTTTTTTTCTGTACTATGAGCGGAACATAAACACAACCACATACATCTTTTCTAATTTTTCTTCACCTAACTTCCTAACTTGATGGAGAAAGTCATAGAAAAAATTGGAGGTGCAGATTTTTTATGAAAGCATAAATACGCTATTTTCCAAGCAATAGAAGTAAACTGAAATAAGAAAAAAATTATCATAATGATTCAAACTGATTAAAATATTTAGAAGGAAATTCAAAATTTTATTAGAAAAAAAGTCAAAAAGTGAATAGTTCGTGACCTCGATCCTTTCTATAGCTTTCTTCGTTAAGAAAATTAATAAGTATAACAATGATAAACCGAGAATCATTAAAAAGAAAATACACATAACGCAGTAAATGTAACAGAATTGCTCATAATTACGTTTGTTTGTTGTTGTTGTCTTTTTTGCTGTCTTATATACCACACTTGCGTAATTAAAGAAACATTTAAACTTGTACTTAGTTGTTGATAAATAAAAGAGAGAAATTCGAGTGAGTAATCTACTTAGACAACTTTTGTCGGTGTTTGTACGTTTATTCCAAGGTACGTAAAATATGGCCATGGCTACAGAAATCATCATTAGGTAAACTAATTTCCTTATTTCCACTTTTTTCTTATTCATTTCTTGTGCATATACTATTTTTCTTTCTCTTTTTTTTAATTGTTTTTCCGCCCATAATTCAACGAGCCTTAAACTCATATTTAACGGATTTTCTTTTTTCTTTAATAGACTCAATAAATTGAAGCTTTTTAAACTCACAGGCTGAAGAAACAGTGATTTAATTTTTTTTTATCGACTATACACGAATATCTCGTGATCCAACGACTCGACGTTTAATATCAATAATATAACGCACTGTTCGACTTACTTGAAAACGATCTTTTCTCCTTTTCTTTCATAAACAAATGTGAATAACACGATATTCTTTTTGCTAATCGATACAGATTGAAAAAAAAACATGAGGGAAAACTTGCCTTACATAACGGTCTCTTTTTTTTATCCTAAACATTCCGATTTTAAGAAAACACTGATAAAAAAAATATATGTAAAGTTTAATGATCTTGTTGAACGTGGTTTAATTTTTCAAGAAAAAAAAGAGAGACCGGGGCAACGAATCCCTTGCGGTCGTTTTCCTGTTTACGTTATACCCGTTCTCCAACGGAACGAAAGCTCGCAGTTAGTGGCACACACCAACTGTCCCACAAACCTACGCTACACATATAATGATATATAGGAAAAAGACCGGATATATACAATAGTCAGTTAGCCACCCCCGTGTGTGATAAATCCTCATAACCAACCCAATCCAATCCAACTCTCTCGGCGAACTCTAATCCACCACATTAACATAGGATAAACAATGCGGAAAAAAACAACGTACGAAGGCACACACAATAATATAGGTCTTTGAGTCCGCAATTTTTGTTTTCATCCCCTTTCTGACACGTTATAAGTAGTGTAGTTTCCGCGTGCGTGCATTTTAAAATAACCCAACAAAAAAATAACCCCGCGCGTATACCGAGAGAGACAGATAGAGCGATAGGATGAGAGTCGACCCGATGGAAGTAACCGAACGTTCTTTATGTGCAACGATGCAGCTTCGTCGCCGGCGTGATACTACGCGAGAGGATACCAGCGTTCGAGCGCATGCTGTGGCGCGCCTGCCGCGGCAACGTCTTCCTCAGGCAGGCCGAGATCGAGACGCCACTCGAGGATCCATCAACGGTGAGAACCCTTTTATTCTATAATCTTCCGTTCGTTTACTCTCTCAACTAATACAATGATTCTTCGTTGAACTTGTGCAGGGCGACCAGGTCTACAAGTCCGTCTTCATAATCTTCTTCCAAGGCGACCAGCTGAAGACCAGGGTGAAGAAGATCTGCGAGGGTTTCCGCGCCACGCTCTACCCATGTCCCGAGGCGCCAGCCGACAGACGCGAGATGGCCATGGGTGTGATGACCCGTATCGAGGACCTCAATACCGTAATTCGCACATACAAAGATACATACATCTCACTGCTGAAGGCGTTCGCTAAAAACTATCCTGATGTTGCTTTGTAGGTACTGGGGCAGACACAGGACCACAGACACCGCGTGCTCGTGGCCGCGGCTAAGAACATCAAGAACTGGTTCATCAAGGTGCGCAAGATCAAGGCGATCTACCACACGCTCAACCTCTTCAATCTGGATGTAACGCAGAAGTGCCTCATCGCCGAGTGTTGGGTGCCGGTGCTCGACATCGAGACTATTCAGCTGGCGCTGCGTCGGGGAACTGAGCGTAGCGGTAGCTCGGTGCCGCCTATTCTCAACCGAATGGAGACCTTCGAGGACCCACCGACGTACAACCGTACGAACAAGTTCACCAAGGGGTTCCAGGCGCTTATCGACGCTTACGGTGTGGCCTCCTACCGCGAGATGAATCCCGCGCCCTACACCATCATCACCTTCCCCTTCCTCTTCGCTGTCATGTTCGGTGATTTCGGCCATGGTCTTATCATGTTCCTCTTTGGTGCCTGGATGGTGCTCAAAGAGAAACCACTCGCCGCCCAGAAGACCGACAATGAAATCTGGAATATATTCTTCGGCGGCCGGTATATTGTCTTCCTCATGGGCGTGTTCTCCATGTATACGGGTAAGTTGATTGGCATGTATACTCTGCGCTGAAGATCTGCTTATTATAGGTGTATCTAACGTGAGGGGGATTTTATCGTTCGCAGGATTGATATACAACGACGTGTTCTCCAAATCGCTCAATATATTTGGGACGAATTGGAACGTTAGCAGTCTGACTCGGGATAACATAACGACGAATCGGTTGATAATGCTCAACCCGACGAACGACTACATTCAGCATCCCTATCCATTTGGCATGGATCCAGTCTGGCAGCTGGCCGAAAACAAGATCATTTTCCTCAACTCGTACAAAATGAAGATCTCTATAATCTTTGGCGTCCTGCACATGTTGTTCGGCGTCATCGTCGGTCTCTTCAATCACCTGTACTTTAAGCGCAGGATCAACATCCTCTGCGAGTTCATTCCTCAGATTATTTTCCTCATATTCCTCTTCTTCTACCTGACTCTCCTCATGTTCATCAAGTGGGTCAAGTACGCTGCTTTCCACCCGGTTTACAATCCAGGTAAACATTTTTTATTACTTGATCTTTCTCTACACTTTGCACTAGTTTAATAATACGTTTTAATTTTCCGCCAATACGTTACTTAGATGAAAAGACAAGCGCTTATTGCGCCCCGTCGGTTCTTATCAGCTTCATCAACATGGTGCTGTTCAAGTATCCGGAAGATAAACCCGATCAACTCTGCCCTCAGTTCATGTTCGGCGGACAGAAGGGCCTGCAGTCCTTCTTCGTTATTATCGCGCTACTTTGCATTCCCTGGATGCTGCTCGCCAAGCCTATCATGATGATGCAGGAGAGAAAGAAGAAACATATGCAGGTATATCTTGGACAAGAAATCACGAACATGACTCTTTTCGGTTACATTTCATATCGCCTTATTTCACTACATTTAAACTTGGCACGCTTTCATATTCAATAATACTGTCGCTTTTATACTATACACTCGATACTACTGATCTCTGGTTGTTAAAAAAAAATTATTGCACATATCGAAAAGCCATCCAAATCACACTCTCCCTTGCAATCATACTATATACTATACTTAAATATTTACTCTTTGCTGTTTATCTTCTCTCGGGGCAATGTAACTCGTTTTACTGGATGTGAAAAGAATGTATGTATGAACATTGCAGCTATAAATTTGTAGTGAATCCCTAGTCATTGTTTATAAGCGTGAAATTAATTAAAAATGAAATTTGTATCCTTCAGTTGAACTCTCATGGAACTGAGAACGGTGACGTCGATAGATCAGGTATGGTGCAGTCTCAAGGTCAAGTACAAGGTGGCCACAAGGAAGAAGAAGAAGACATGACCGAGGTCTTCATCCACCAGGGCATTCACACAATTGAATATGTTTTGGGAAGCGTCTCCCACACCGCTTCTTATTTGCGTCTTTGGGCGTTGTCTCTGGCTCACGCTCGTAAGTTTCACGTCCTACATTTCCGTTTTTATTGTCAAACGTCACTAAACAATAACAAAAATTATATTCTTACAGAGCTGTCTGAGGTCTTGTGGAACATGGTAATGAAAAATGGATTAACTCAAGAAGGCTGGGCCGGCGGCATCATTCTTTGGGGTATCTTCGCCTTTTGGGCTGTTTTGACGGTTGGAATCCTTGTTCTTATGGAGGGATTGTCTGCTTTCCTTCACACCCTTAGGCTCCATTGGTAAGTTTTTTCAGAATTATTCATTTTGCTATCGATAACTGTAAAAATGATTAATTATGCCGTCATTGTTATTTTTACTTCCAGGGTCGAGTTCCAGAGCAAGTTCTATCTTGGTCAAGGTTACAGTTTTACTCCATTCTCCTTCGAAATAATCCTCGAAACCGCGCAGGCAACATCTGAGATTATAGATTAAATTTAAAGATGCCTTTACTTGATTTGCAAGTTACACCCTCGAATTGTATCTTGAGTGGTGGATTGTAATTGACATTTAACTTAATGATGTACTTCTCTCTCTATTACAATTAGCTTTGAATGTTTTCCTGAGATTGAAAAAATCAAGATATCGCGCCGACATGTTCGTTCTTTTCAATTTTTCTTGTTGTTGATATATCATTTACCATTCACAATATTTTTAAAATGAAACACTGTAAAATTCTTTTGTAAATAGGTATTTGATGATTGTATCTTTGATATGTTTCTTTATTTAATTGGCAAAATAAAATAGTGTTTAATGAAAAACACATCAATATTGTAGAATGAATGATTAAAAACAATTTTTATTTTATAAGAGTTTTCTAATCAAGAGTTTTAAAATTACATTGATGATATGTTTACAAGCATAAAATAATAAAGCACCGATTGTCTATGTGATAATTATATGCTAGTAGAAGGTTTGGTTTAATTAGTTTTTAAACCAAATTTTCGTAATTGAATCTCGTAATTTTTTTGAATGTTCAGTACATTGCGACCTTTTAATATATACTTTCCTTTGTTTAAAATTCGTCCATTCGGCATGATAAAGTGATAGCGTTTTATGTGTAGAAATGAATAAAGCATATATGAAAATAAACATTTGAATTTAATTTAGATTTTAACGCTAGTTTCCCCAATAATATTATGTCTTATTGAGCAATACATACCCAGTTTACCCTTTTACCTTTTCCTTCCTTTATTAGCAGTATGAATAACCAAACAACTCAATAAATTTTTAGCTCACTTATTCAGTATTTACCCTAATAATAAATAAAGTTATTATGTCAAAAATAAGGCATTTAAAAAATGAAAATACAAGAAAATAAATATATAATTATTATTTATAGTATAATTATTTATTTTTTTATGATTTTTTTAATATAAAATCTTTTTTTAATTACACTTTTTAATAGTAATGTATAATATAAAAAGAAATAGTTCTTGTTAAAGTTGCTTTCTTGTAATCTAATTATTTATGAAAAAGACCATCAAATGTCAAAACTTACAATTACTAACTTAAGTATATATCACATTTAAATATGGCAAGCTTAACAATAATAATTATATGCAACAAGATTATCATTTTGAAAAGATTAACATTTACAAAATTTTAATCTTCATCTACTGCTTGAAGGTAGTCTTTTACAGAATTGAATCCTTCTTCTTTTGCAAGAAGAGCGAGTATGCCTAGTGCTGAGAAAATTATATAAGCCAAAATTTAATAATAATATACAGTAATAATTGAAAATACGAATTTATTGAATTATAGTTACTAAATTAAATATTTTGATACATACTGGATCTCTTAGAGTATCATTGGCAGTCTCCATATCTTCCCATTAAATACGGGCCACTTTTTTTTTACCTTTTTTTAGATCCAATTCTATTTTTATTACCTGGTTCCCAGTCTTCATCATCATCAACCTCGCTATCGCTACTATCTCTATTTTTTCTTTTATTTCTCATTCTTAAATTGTATTTTTTATTAACTAACAATTGTGTATGCGGTTTCCCATTTTCTTTTGACACCTTTTTCTTCTCCAACTTATTAATTTCTTTAGTATCCTCTTTTATTTCTTTTAAAAAATCTTTAAACTAAAACATAAAAATATCTACTGAAGAAAATTCCAATAAAAGAAAAACAAAGTTTAGTACCTAAAGTACTGGAATTGAGATATAGTTTGAAAAACGCGGGTGTTAAATGTCCGACAGATTTCTCCGCTCATGTACCTGTGTCACATTTATAACTCATATTTTTTATAGAAGTATATATATTTAATTAATACGACATTACCCTTAATGTTGCGGTGTTTTTTCAACTTTTTACGACGGAAACATATTTTTCCGTCTGTCGGACGTTTAACAACAGCCTTTGAAAAAAGGTAAAAACGGTTTTTATAACTTACAAAAGCATTGCGTTCAGCGACATTTTTTTGCCGAAGTGCTTCATAGTCTTCTTCGTCACTCATTGTATTTTGAGAATTTTGTCTGATGCCAATGATTTCCAACACCCACCTAGATCCCGCCAAAACTGGAGCCGTCTCCCGTGCGAGCGAACGGCGCGAATATGCCGAATGAAGCTGCAATTGGCCCTTCATCCCGACTAGAAATCATTTACGGCGGCCGGACTTGATAATTAGGGCCGGATACGGGCAAACTTCAGGCGCCGGACTTG